>CABHPH010153740.1:0-35527 GCA_902168325.1 Peromyscus nudipes
CCGCCCGCCGCCAGCACGCACTGGCACTGGGAGTGAGCTCCTCGCTGCGCGGCGCAGGGGATGCTCAGAGCCTCCAGGATGGGCGGGGATTCCTTCCCACTGCTGGATTCGAGGGGCGGGAACTACCTTCCCGGAGTGACAGGCCCAGGGGGCGGGGATTCCCCTGCAGGAATGACAAGGTGGGCGGGGATTCCCCCGAGCGAGCCCCTGGGCGGGCAGGGCGGCTCTCCCAGGGAACCAGCAGTCCTGGTGCGCCCGCTTCCTGGGGATCCTGGGAGGAACCGATCCAGGGAGACTGCGGCTCAGAATTGCTATGCAAGCAGGGTTTGGGGCGCCATCTAGGTGGAAGAACGAGAGCTAGGAGACTTGAACTTGCTTTTGTATAGCGCTTCACGTAGCGCCGAGAAAAATGTCAATTGCCTTATCGGAGAATGGGGTGGGGAGGCCAAGGAAGACTGCAGAAGAGCCAACCATCCATCCCAAGCTGCCCTGGCCTCTGGTCCTTACAATACCAAAACTTAATATGGCATTGGCATGAGCATTCCTCATACCAAGAGAGAGAACCTCTTTGCGCTTTTAGAACCTCAGAGCTGTTAATCCTTCAATTAAGCCGCTAGAGGAAATTCCATGGGCCCCCGGGATGGAGGATCTGGACCTTGAGAGCGCTAGCCAGGGGCTCCTGCTGAGGGGACCTCGAGAGCTAAGGCCAGCCGCCCTTCGCCTTGTTCCAGGTCACTGGGGGAATGGGAGCCTCGGCTTTTAGGATGCTTCCTCCCATAGATTTTCAGGAAGTCTTCAAATATTTTTGGTTCTCTTTTTTTGTCATCCTTGTCATTCTGCCTACCACAGGGAGAGGACGATAAGCGCATAATAGGGAGACTGCACAGCTCTGCAAATTAAGCTCTCTTGAGAGGAAAAAGCTGGTCTTTTTCAAGTGCTGGCAGATAAGGGTAAAAACATACGAAAAATTACAAACCTCGGGATCATGAGTTGTTGAATAATGCTTTTGACATTTTCTGCAGAGCAGTAATTGGAAATCTTTGCTTTGAGGGAGGTGGGGGGGCAGGTAGGGTAGAGCATGCCTGGGCTCTAGATTTGCCCAGCAAGGCATTAAGCTCTGGTCTCTTGGAAGAGCAGATAGGCATACATCACGGGCAGACCCCACAGAACTGTCCCTCAGCATCAGAGACTAGAGTAGTCCCAAGGCATTTCTAGATAGTATTTTCAGCCAGGGTTGGGGTGAAGACATTCTTGGATTTAGCTTTTCCTCAGCTTTTATAGTTCCCAAGCTGCGGAGATCAATGCCTGTACAGATCCAGGCCTCGTGTATTACGAACTGCACAGTCTCCGGCACCCGGAGCGTCTTTTCCTGTCTATAAATAGAGAAAACACTTCCCATGCAGAACGGAGTAAGGAGCAGCAGTTAAGTTGTTCTGTGTAGCCCTTAGGAGGTGTTCAAGGAAACAGGCACCGTTGTCTAGAAAGGTGCCATTAGGATGCCACTAAAGATCCTTCCACAATTATGCAGTGCTATCTGCTTGTTCAGTGATCCCAGGCTTATCTGCCACCCCCACCCCCACCCCTGCCCCCCATCTCAGGAGCCATGAAGAGGCCACATGTGTCTTCTCTGCCCTGTACCCAGCACCTGCTACCCTCAGCGCTCAACTGAAATTGCAAATGGCCATGGCTCCAAATGGTCTCACTGTTCTTTCTCACCCAGCCGGTTCCAATCCTTTCAGCCCAGCCCTGAGCTCTAACCTGGAAATCCTGGGGGTTTTTTTGTTTTTGTTTTTATTTTTTCCAGAATGGCATTCTCACTCTCTGGGGTGTGCTGAGAGCCCAGAGTTGAACAGGACTTCTGGGAGGGCTTCTCATCCTCAGCACCAGAGTCAGGTGCCCTCTTCCTCATCAGTTGCCGAAAAGGTATCACCTGGTCCATACTGAGAATGGAGTCCTTCTTGGGTGTGCTAAATCATGGAGCTGGTAGCGTTTCTCTGGCATATTCCTAGCTTGTGAGCTCCTGGAAATTAGAAAACAGAAAACAAAGCAAAACAGAACTTATGGTGTTTCTAAAGTGCAGTGCAGTATGGTGTCCAACCTGATAGCCAACCTCTCAAAAAGTATTTCCCAAAGTAAAATGAGTTCTTAGGGTGCTGGGGAGATAACTCAGTGGGTAAAGAGCATACCCTGAAATCATGAGGATCTGAGTTTGAATCTCCAGAACCCAAATAGAAAAGCCAGGCATGGTAGTTAGTGCATCATTAATCCCAATGCTCCTTCGAGGAGATGAGAAACAGAGCTAGGGGCATCCTAAGGAGCCCCCATCTTGGCATACAGAACGGTAAACAGCAACAACAATTCAAGAGAGACAGGTTGTAGACGAGGTGGAAGGTCAAAACTAACATCCTAGGTTGTCTTCTGGCCTACACAGGCATGCAACGGCACATTCTTGCGCGCACGCACATACACACACACACACAAATGCACAGAGATAACTAAGTTATTATTAAATATATGCATGTGTTGTGTGTGAGTTCTACTACACATAAATATATGCAATTGAATGCTTTTATTATCTGCCTCACTCAGACATGGTCCGACTGACCTGCTTAAAATGCTTCTGGCTCCAATCAGTTTTCATCTGCTATTTTCCACAGATGTTTTCATGAGTTCTTGCTTGTTGATAACAGCTTGACTCACAAGAGGGCCATCAAGTGTGTGGAAATTTTCTTTTGCCCTTGCAGTCTCGTTGATTTAAAAGCTGGCAGCTGAAGTCATCTCATTTCCGGTGTTAGAAGATCAAAATGTAGATCCTTTCTGCCCTCTCGTCAAATATTTAGTCACAGATTAGTACATCTGTCCAAGTTGCCACTTTAATTTATTGTTGAAAACATGCATGGTGGGAAGGAGGAAATGTAGGAAAACTAAGACTTGAGAGGAAGGAAAGGTGTGCTGGCTAGTTCCATGTCAACTTGACATAAGCTGGAGTTATTAGAAAGAAGGGAACCTCAGTTGAAAAAATGCCTCCATAAGATCTGGCTGTGGGCATTTTTTAAATAGTGATTGATGGAGGGGGGCCCAGTCCATTGTGAGTGGTGGCCCTGGGTTCTATAAGAAAGCAGGCTGAGCAAGCCATGAGGAGCAAGCCAGTAAGCAGTACTCCTTCATGGCCTCTGTATCAACTCCTGCCTCCAGGATCCTGCCCTGTTTCGAGTTCCTGTCCTGACTTCCTTCAGTGATGGACTACAATGTGGAAGTGTCAGCCAAATAAACCCTTTCCTCCCCAGCTTGCTTTTGGTCATGGTGTTTCATCACAGCTATGGTAACCCTAACTAAGACAGGAGGTAAAATTGAAGACAAGAAAGAAATATATTATCTCATTTATTATTATCTCAGTTCAATCTCTCAGTGAGAGATTAAAGAAAGCTGCGTCCTTTAGGTGCAATCCCCAGACTGCACTGACAATTTGGTTCATCTCTGAGCTTGCTTCTCATGAAGCAGAATCTACCCACCAGATCACCTCTTCGTATATTTCTGGAAGAGACATGGAGAGTTTCAATCCTTTCCTGTTGCTCTTCCTCCACTGCTCTTCCAAGTTCATTTCCAGGGAAGAAAAGGAACCTCAGTCACCTGCCTGCTGGGTTCCCTCTCTGCTCTCAGGCTCTGTGGGTTTATTTTATCCCCAAGCTAGACTCTAGTTCCCTCTTTACTTAGCTAATCACCTCCTTTATTTCTTCTGCACATTGTGGTTCCCTAAAACCTCCACTTCATGACTTCAAACTGGAATATGCCATCCCCTGGCCAAGGAAGGGCTTAAAGAGAAAAGTAACAGCTGGATCCCCAAATAAATTATGTTTAAGGATTCCTAAGAGATAGGAAAATTCTGTCCTTGGGCCCTCACCCCTGAGGTCATCATGCTCTGGGTATGGGGAAGCTGCTGTTGGGGCAGGTGGAGTTTGCATCTTTCATTCTTTACCCAAAGCTCAGTGGCTGCTATCTGGGTGAAGTACAACTCAGACTTAGAGAAACTCTGTAGGCGAGTAGCTACCAGACAAGAAGCAGTCCAGGCTCACACTCGAATACCTGATCACAGCAGTGATAGATTTCAGTTTAAACCCTGATGAAAACTTTGTAATGTGTATTGGTCTCAGGCCAAATATTTTATGAGCCAGTATAGAAAATGAACCTACAGTTGATGGATGCTCTTTAAAAGGTATGTCCAGGGAAAGATTTAAGTTCTTTCTCTCTTACACATAATGGGAATGATGTTCCATGAGAGGCATCAGCATGACATTGGAACCTGGACAAATGTGCTTTGTCTTTTCAGAGCTGTCTAGTATTTCCACATATGCACATGTTTTGACTTTCTCCTGGGTGGGCTCACCATTACAAAACACACTCTGATTGATTAAGACAGCCAAGCCAATCCATTATTTTATTACTTTGATTCTCAGCTCTCCACTTATAATAAGAAAACATTGATTACTGCACTAATTTTTTTCATACATTTTGGCAGGACAAGTCAATTCTATACTAGCAAGTACAGTTCACATATTATTTATTATGTTCACAACATATATGTATGTATATATATTATATGTATAGATGACTCAATGCTTTTTGTAAATGGGTTCCACAATGAAGTGTGGATCCAATAGATCCTGTTTTGTTTTTCAAAACAAAAATGTCATGTAGCAGGGCCAACCTCAAATTCCTCGTCTTCATGCCTCCACCTCTTGAGTACTGGGATTACAGGTGTGTACCACACAGCCAGTTCCAGAGAGTTCTAGAGTTCAAATCCAAGGCCTCATTCATGTGAGGAAGGCATTTTACTATCTGAGTCACTCCCCCAGCCCAGTCCAATAGGTTCCTGTGGGTGACGAGGACATTTGGTTTACTTCTGAGCTTACTTGCTCCTCAGAATTAGGGTGCCAGCAACACTGATCTACTAAAACTTGGAAGAAAGAAGAGAGGAGAAGTTCAGTTTTGTCTAGCATAACCTGTCCTTAGCCATCAGAATCTCTAAGAGAAGCGACCATAGTAGTCACATAGGCACAGAGGAGTTAGTTTTGGAAGTGGGGATTGTTTTGTTTTCTTATAATTTGTCTTCTTTTTGTAAACCAGAGATGGGAATTGGCAGCGAGTCTTCTCTGGCTTGAGGCTTCTGGTGCACTAGAACAGTTGTACTTTCTAAGACTTGGAACAATTCAATCAAATCACTGCGTATCCAGACACGTGACTCCATAGGTAAGCCGCTTGCTACGTCTTTGATTTTGTGCACAGCCCATCATCAATCCCATCCTGGCTCCCCTGCTGATCATCCCTGTTCTGTTCTACGTAGCTGAGGGAGAAGGCGTCACTTTCAAGTCAGTTACATGCTATTTTTACTTCTAAGTAGCTTCACTAAATCATCTAAAAAAGGTAATTATAGAAAGAAATCTATCACTCATGTGTGCTGTTTCCTTTCTTCCAAATGTATTTCTTCACTCCTTATCTCTTTTGCCAATCTGAGCATCTGTCTTTACTGGTGCTTGGAACGTGGAGACAGAAATGACAATTCATCTGGGAAGACAACAGAGAGCGAGCACTGTGTTCTTAGACCAATCACAACACAAGGAAGCGTGGGCATAACCTGGGGTGAGTTTCTCTAAAATGACGATAATGCCATTTGCCACTAAAGGTCTCATTAGGCTCTTGGGTCCCTAAAGAGAACACAGATACAGCAGCACTTCCAAAGAAATTAGATTCCTCTTCCAATGAGGAGCGTGTGTGAACAGCAGCCACTCGACTGCCAGTTTCAGTTTGTCACAAAGCGTGCACAGCTAAGGTGCCTTACATGTTGCCTCTATAGCGAAGGACATCACCAGGAACACTTGATACGTCATCGCGTGCATCCTCTCCACATGGTGAGTCAGTCAGTGAGGTGGTAAAAATGCATTTTGCATCTTTGCTGTCGGCAAGGGCGTCATCAGTCAACGAAACCCACAGAAATTAGAACCTTGGGTGAGATGCTAAGGTGAACTTGAAAGGTTCCATGCAGTTAAAAAACAAACACCAGTTGCCCATCCAAGTGATCTTCCACTCAGCTGCCTTGATGGAGCCCAGATGATCACGGTCTTGGCTGGATTTTACTTAACTCAAGGCGTTCATCTCATTCTGGCTAATAGGAGAACATACGGATTCTTTAATGTTAAAATTTTCATGTCTCCAGGGAAAATGAATCTTTTCCTTCTCCTTATGATGATGTGCTTATCAATAAAGCCAATAACTTAAACTACCTTTATTTTTATTTATTTATTCTTTTGCTTTTCTGAGTCAAAAATCTCACCAGGTAGCTCTGGCCTAAGACTCCCTGTGTAAACTATTGACCTTGTATTAGTTACTGTTTTGTTGTGGTGACAGAATGTCTGAGCACAGAAACTTCCAGAAGGGAGCATTTATTTCGGCTCCTAGGTGAAGGTTCCAGTCCAGCATGGCACAGGAAGCATGGCAGTAAGAGCATGGGGAAGGTGGCCACGTTGTGTTTGCAAGCAGGAGACAGGTCCAGATGAGGGCTGTTGCTCGGCTCTTTCTCCTTTCTATTCAGCTGGGGACCCCAGCCTAGGGAATGGTGTCACATGCATTCAGGATGGGTCTTGCCTTCTAAAATCTTTCTGGAAACACCTTCCTAGATAGACGGACCCAGGCATGTGTTTCCATGGTGATTCTAAATCCTGTCAAACTGATAGTGAAGAACTAATCATCGCAGACCTCAAATGTGTGGTGATTTGTCCCTCTCTGTCTCCCCAGTGGTGAGATGACAAGTGTGTGTCGCCCCATAGGGTTCAGACTGTCTTTAAATAAGTAGCTTGCTGTTGTGGTTTGAATGATTAGCTCACATGGAGATAAAGTGGGAAGAAGCCAAAGACTGAATGCTCATGGCTTTCATAATACTGGACGTTGCTATTCCGATGGCTGGGGGAGTCAGCTGTGAACCATGTGACGTGCCATAAGGAAAGGCATGGCAGATAGGCATACGGGCGCAACAGTGGCACCACCATTATGGAAGTAACCAACCACTTTCCGCTTGGATTGAAGGCCCGCTCCACAGGAGGAAGCAAATGCATGACACTGAAAATCTGGTTGAAATCTCTCCCATGGTTGGGGAGAGCTCACAGGCTCCAGGGGTGAACCTATTATTATCATTCTGCTAAGTGGATATAGTAAAATTTTTATCTCTCGGCTCATACAGATTAGTACAGCTCTCATCAGAGAAGTTTCTGTTTGCAGTGGATGGTGGTTAATGTAGAAACTCACAATTGGTGAAAGTACAAAGAATGTGTCACTGTAGTACTCAACCCCAAATGGGACATCTGCCACACACACACACACACACACACACACACACACACCCCTAAAGCTCAGGGACCATTTCAAAAAAAATGGGATGGAAAGATCGTAAGAGCCAGGGGTTGGGGAGGAGCAGAGCAAAGAGTGTCATCTGGACATGACAGAACTTCTGCACTCATGGACAGTGCACCAGACAAGGCCAGCCGACATTCTAGCATGGAGTGGGAAGAGGTTCATGAGCCCCCATACCTACTGAATAGCAATGGACAGTTGATGGTTTGGGGGCGAGGGAAAGACCGTTTTAAGAGCGTGGCTCCTAGTGAATTGACCACACCCCAGTTGGTGGTCCCACACATCCAGGCGTTTATGAGCAGTTCAAATTGGAACCGATTGATTAAAATAAAAAAAAAAAAGGAGGACATGAAGTTGGGGGGCAGAGACATGGGAAACTAGGAGGAGTTACACAAAACAGTGAGGGAATAAATATGATCAAAATATATTGTATGAAATTTCTAAACATACTTTAAAAAATGAAAGCCAAACAGGTGTTAACAAGCAAAAAGATCCCGGAATTTTAGAGCCCAAAGGAGGCCTCCTTTATTTTTAAAGATTTATTTATTTTTATTTTATGCATGCATGTGAATGCTTATACATATGTTTGTGTACCATGTGTGTATCTGGTGTTCACCAACTCTAAAAAAAGGGAATTGGATCCCTTGGAATTGGAATTATGGACCATTGTGAATCACCTAATAGTGATGCTTGGAACTGAACCCAGATCCTCTAGGAAGAGCAGTAAGCATTCTTGAACTCCTGAGCCATCTCTCCAGTCTTCCAAAGGGAGACCTCTTTAGTATGGTTTGTTAATTACCTAGGAAGAAGTCCCTCCACCCCGCTCTCTCCTATCCAGGATGGATGGCCTTGAACTTGATAGGTAACCCTGACTGGCCTCAAATTCTCAGTCTTCCAGCCTCAGCCTCCGGAGCGCTGGAATGCTAAGTACTACCAAGTTGCTGTGACCTGTGTGACTGGGCCTTGGAAACCTGACTGGGGCAATGAAGGAAGGACAGCCATAGGTACATAAAACGTGTATCAGGTGGGCCATGTACTCTACGGAGATACAGCAGCAGCTGGTTTAATAGATCATCAGATTTAATATATACTGCAGGTGGAGGAGGTAGGTTTCTTGTATAGAGCTACATGAGGAGGAGGAGGCTGTTTTAGCTAATCTCAGTAAGGTAGAAAGTCTACCTCTTAGACGGGAGCGAGCAGTCTCAGGCTGTAAACATCTCGGAGGAGGAAGCTGCAGTCCACACTTTCTGAATACCCTGTCAACATCCATACATAGGCTTTGCTCTTTCCCTGAGCCTGACCTGGGGAAGGCTTTGCCATTCCCACTGGTTTGAGGCATTGAGGTCCTTGACGTGGTCATGCTCACATCAACAACACACATTCACTCAAGACTCCATCTACATCCCACACTGTGGGCCAGCTACAAGAATTAAGGTCATTCACGCTCCCTCCCATGGATGGGTAGATGCATACCTCTGTTGCATGGCCCAGAGGAGATGATTAATCTCCAATGAGGGCAGCCCACTTATAAATTAATTCCTTATGATAAATTCCAAATGCTCCTGAAAGAATGTTATTTTTCTTATTACAGTCTTTTGAAATCTCTGCTATCAGTCAGAATGTCACTCAGCTTATCAATATTGTATCTCCAGCATGAAATTGCAAGAAAAAAAAGTGCTTTTAGAGATCAAACAGTTTAACAGATGTGACTGCCTGGGTCACAGAATAAAGTCTCTCAAACTTGCTTTACTGTAGGTGAGCATTTTTTTTTGTTTTTTTTGTTTTCCTAGCAAAGGCTAACAATCTATTACAAAAGCAAACCTATTTTTTTTGTGGAATTGTTAATTGGAAAATCGTTTTCTTCCTTCCTTCCTTCCTTCCTTCCTTCCTTCCTTCCTTCTTTCTTTCTTTCTTTTTTCATTTTTGGTTGCTGGTTTTTGGTTTTTAGAGACAGGGTTTCTCTGTAGCACTGGATGTCCTGGAACTCGCTCTGTAGAGCAGGCTGGCCTCGAACTCACAGAGATCCTCCTGCCTCTGCCTCCTGAGGCTGGGATTAAAAGCGTGCACCACCACTGGCCAGCCAATTGGCAAATCTTGATTCGAATCCAAAGCAAATGGTCCCAAAGGAAGCATATCCGAACATGATGGGAACTAGGGTGAAGCAATCGGATGCTGGAGAGCCAGCAGCTGTCTGGATGGGGCACAGCCCTGAAAACAGAGCCGGGATGTTCAGACTGTTCCAGAGTCTTTTTCTTTACCCCCATTTTGATTCTGGTTCTCCTACAGAACCATAGAATGTAGAAGCCTGAACTCAGAAGGCTGAAAGGCTTGGACACCAAGCAGTCAGAAGTTCAGTGGTAGTAATTAATGGCGCAAATTGGAGACAAGTTTAGGATTTGTTAACGACTGTGGGGTTGACCTTGGGGAAAGCTGGTTCCAAATGCAACTCCGCGATGCAACCCTTCAGCTCTCTGCCTTGCCCACACCCTCCCTCATTCCCTGCTGGATGACCACACACATCCTGAGAACACAATTGTCAACACTTGGCAGACAGCCGCCGGAGGCTGCTCTGGCACCATCATATCCATGCTTTCTATTTTCTGCACATCAACTGAATGCTGTTGCCTGAGCACTCAGCAGCCTGCGGGAGGCATGGGAAACTTAAGTGCTCACACCTTCGCTCTTCGATGGGTCCGGGCCCCCCTGTAAGCCTTTGGTTATCCCCCTTACCATGGACTTGTCACTGAAATGCCCTGTCTAGACCCTGAGGTGGTTTCCTCTTGTATGTTCCCAAGCCATTGTGGCAACCAGCCCTCCTACTCCCACAGCCAACAAGTATCCCCGCGTCCTCAGCCGCTCTTAACATTCCTTTGCACTCCAGACTTCCACTGACATCCCAGCCTCCCCAGCAGCTGTCTCTAGTGGAGTCTGTTTATTTGATCACAACACGTGTAACCTCATAGCTCACGGTCAGGAGTAGTGCGAGGAACTCAATGTCCTGACACTTCCCCCACTTGCTTATCTAAACACTCTTGTCCCTGGGTGGCAACTACAGGGGCCCGGGGTGGGTGGGTGGGGACGGGGGACGGGGACTCCAATCCAGCACGAAAGCTGTCCTGCCCTGAGTTGGTACTGTCTGTTGAAATGCTCATAGGAAGGATATAGAAACCTTGGTAAATGGTGACTTTTCAGTTGCCCATCTTAAGTGGCTTGTAACAATGTCCAATATTTGTTTCTATGGCCTACCCACTCTACTATTTATTTATTATCTTCTCTACTAAGGTCAAATTTCTGTCTTCATTGTCTTTTCTAAAAATAACCTTCCTTCTTAATTCTCCAGATTGATAGGTTTTCCCTGAATCAGACCAATCTCCCTCTTCCTCATGAAGGAGACATCTCTTTACTTACAAACCCCTCAGGTTCCTCTGCCTCCTTAACTACAAGCCGAATTCATGATTTTTTTTTCTCTGAAAACTGCTCTATTATGGGCCACCCCAGGAAATAAAACACAGCTATCCCCTGCTGTCTAAACCAAAACTCTCAAAGACCCTTGCCTCTCAAATCTCAAAACTATGTCCCCTCGATTCTTCCTGGAGTACTTATAGTCTTGACCACTCTGTTCTAAATGCTAAAGGTCCTAACTTCCCAACGTCAGAAGTGTTCTTTGCCTTTCTGTCCTTCCAACGGACCATGATGCTGTTTCATTCCACAGAACTTGGGCCTTTTGTGTCCTTTGCCATGAGTGATGTTTTCCTCTCTCATCTTGCCCTTCCTCAAGTTCCTTCCTCTTTTCCAGGACTCTGACTAACTCTCACTTCCTTCAGGAAAACTGTTTTCCCCAGGTTAGGCTAGACGCCCTATTCCATGACAGTGCCTTTATATTAAAACTCTTCTTTCAACTGCTCTTAACTCTTGGTGAAACTATCCACTTAATATTTACTTTTTCTCAGGCAGAGAGCAAGCTTCATGATAGGAAATAGTATATTTATCTGGTTTAGAGAAGTAACTTCCAGTGACTGGCACAGAAAATATTTGTTGAAGAAATTGGTGATTAATAATAATCTCATAGAGCTGTGGTCAGGATAATAGGAGGAAAAGTACACATACCAGTTAGTTAATCACATGGTACTTGTAAAAAGTTAGATAACATTTTAAAAATAAGTATTGTGCTCTGTTGTTTTTGAATTAGTTCTAGGCTCCTTGATTTGTGGGGGGAAAAGACATCTATCTTAACAGCATTTTGTCCTTGTCATATGGGGCATGATTTGTTCTTTGGTTGATTTCTCCTGCTTGGCAGTCTGTAGCAAGCATATTTAGTTGCTCATAAGATGAGACCTTTAAAAAGCCAATGTGTCAAAACCTAGCTACCTAAAATCACACTAATGTGTGGCTCCTGGGCTGGACTATCCCTGTTCGCCCTCCACTGATGCCCACCACTCTCTCCCCAGCTCCAGGCCCCTGGATGCAACAATGGACCTCGTGTTCTGCTCCTTTGCCTTCTGCTTTCTCTCTGGGTTTGAGCACTGGCCAAAGATTGGAGGCAGGAAAGCAAGGAGAAGGCATCTGACCCCACCCCACCCCCCAACTTCTCCTCTGGGTTATAGGTCGATAATGTGATATGCTTTTCTCCCTAAGGTCATAGTTCCTATCAGGAACCTTTCTAATCTGCCGTTTCCTTCACCCTCTCTTGTTACTATTCTTTTGTATTTTGAGATAGGGTCTGGCAATGTAGCCTAGGATGGATCCAAACTTTCCACCCTCCTCCTCCTTATCTGGAGTGTGAGGATTACAGGCATGCATCAGCCCACCTGGCTACTCACAGACGCACTCTTTGTAAATAGTCCTTCCTCATGTTTATTCCCACTCAGGGTTGCTGTGGATATCGCTCTGTATCAATAAACACTGATTGGCCAGTGACCAGGCAGGAAGTATAGGTGGGACAAGGAGAGAGAGAGAATTGAGGGAACAGGAAGAAGGAGGAGGAGACACTGCCAGCCACCGCCAGGACAAGCAGCATGTAAAGATGCCGGTAAGCCACGAGTCACGTGGCAAGGTATAGATTTATAGAAATGGGTTAGTTTAAGATATAAGAACAGTTAGCAAGAAGCCTGCCATGGCCATACTGTTTATATGTAATATAAGCGTCTGAGTGATTATTTTATACGTGGGTTGTGGAACTGTGGGGCTTGGTGGGACCTGGAGAGAAGCTCTCCAGCAACACAGGGTAGCCACAGCTCCCTGCTCTTGCTACCTCTGGCATACTTCATCCCCCTTGCTTTCCCTTAACTTTCCTATCAATTACACTCTCTTTGACCTCTGATAGAACCCCGGCTGGTCCAATTCCATTGCCTAAGTAAATAGCATGAAGTGGTTCTCACATGTCTCTATGATTCCTCTAAGCAAGCCAAAAGGTTGGGTTGATGTCTCCTGAGCATAGGTACCCGTCATCCCCATTTCTCCAATAGGCAACCAACATCTGGAAGCAATCAAAGTTAGGAACTACATCCTACTAGTCTAGGGTACCCAGACTTCTAGAGGTTGGCAGTGGCAGGGTCAAGGAGCCCCTCAGCTCCACACCTCACCTGCTAAACTGATAGCTGCTCCTCAGCTGCTTCCCAGACAGCTGGCATCCCAGATAAATCTCTTTTGGTGATAAATCCTCTGCAGTGAGTCTAATCCAGGTGAACTCTGAAGCTTGTGAGTGTGCAGCTGGCTCTGTGCCTCAATTTAGAGCAGGTTCAGGAAGCATTCCCAGATGGCTCCTGGATGCTTTTTCTGGCTGCATTCCCGAGGTAGGTGGGAAAAAACACACACATGTCTCCTAGCTGCAAACCCAAGCAAAGAGCACATTGTCATATCTTTAGCAAATGACAAGAGGCCAAACATGTATGGCCAAAGGACCAGCTGAAATAATTCCCTCTTTAGAGCCAGGTGCAAGGTGCTAGTCTCTTAATGAATCTATTGCCCTTAACAATGACTCCCCAAGGTGTCTTGCCAATTAAAGATGTCCCAACATTCCATTTTATGTCCCAACTTTTCCCTCAGAACAATAAAGTTCTACCCATTGGTAAAAAGAGAAGCAGCCACCCATTAGGTAAACCAAAAGAAAAGGAAAAAAAAAAGTGCTCGGAGATTACTTAGTGGATAAGAGCACCTGTTGTGCAATCCTGAGAACCTGAGCTTGATTCCTGAGCCCTCGTGAAAGAAGAGAACATCCTCTGATGTGCACCGCCCCAGGCACACATGTCATATTCACAAATCCAATAATAAAAAGAAAATAAAGTAAGAAAAAAAAACCCACCTCTCTGTAAGTCTTAATTTAGCTCAAATGCAAAACTAATGGTGGCATAAGGCAGGAGGCGTCTCCCACAGAGACAGGACAGGTTGCAGAGTCAGACTGCCCGTCCTGAATTCCAGCTCTGCTACTACATAGTTAGGACATCTGGGGACATGAACTTAAATGCATATGTACCTTTGTTTCCTCTGCTGTAAAATGGGATGATAATACAGTCTACCTGTGCTTGTTAGTTTCAGGTCAACTGGACCCAAACTGTAGTCATCTCAGAAGAGGGACCCTCAGATGAGACAATACCTTCATAAGATCAAGCTGTAGGCAAGTCTACAGGGCATTTTCTTAATTAGTGATTGATGGGGGAGGGACCAGTTCGTTGCAGGTGGTGCCATTCCTGGGATGGTGGTCCGGGGTTCTATAAGGAAGCAGGCTGAGCAAGCCATGAGGAGCAAGCCAGTAAGTATCACCCTTCCGTGGCCTCTGCATCAGCTCCTGCCTCCAGGTTCCTGCCCTGTCTGAGTTCCTATCCTGACTTCCTTCAATGATAAACAGCGGTGTGGACATGTAAGCCAAATAAACCCTTTCCTCCCCAACTTGCTTTTTGGTCATGGTGTTTCATCACAGCCATAGAAACCTTAAGACACTATCTCATAGGGTTTGCATAGAGATTATGTGAGTCGTACTGAGGAAATCACCTTGAATGATGCCTAGTATGTGGTAAAGATTTGAGTAAAATGATCATTTCAATAATTACCCATGTGTGTTTAGAGAGACAGACATATTTAGAATGTTGATCATTCACGGTGTGTTGACAATTATCATTGTTAATTTTTTTCCTGTAGCTAAAATAACTTCTAGGGTGAAATAACAGATCCTAAGAAACTCTGCTAACCCAGTTGTTAGATGAAGGGAATGTGGCTTATGCCTTCACTATCACCAGGGAAAGGACACCCTAGGGATGTAGTCCTTGGCACTACAAAATTAATTAATTAACCAATCAATTTATTTTAAATTATGCTCCAGTATTGATTTTCTGATTTTGAACATTGTTCTCCTGATACGTAAGTTTTTAACAGTTGGAGTATCTTGGTGAAGGATATTAGGGTGCTCTGAATGTTTTCTTAAAATTGTGTGTGTGTGTTGCGTGCGCGCGTGCGCACCCGAAGATTAAACTCAGGTTGTCAGGCTTGGTGGCAAGTGCCTTACTCACTGTGCCATCACACCACATCTGTTTTGTTTTTGTTTTTTTAAATACGATTTATCCTTATCATAGTGTCTGTGGGAGGTGGGGGAGGGTGTTATGTGGCCCCGTGGTTTAGAGGGTTTAAAAGACCTGAGTTCAGTTTCCAACACCCATGTCAGGCAGCTCATAACTACCAGTAATTCCAGCTGGAGGGAATCTAACACCTTCTTCTGCCTCCTCAGACACCTGTACTCACATACACATATCCACATTCAGACAGATAAACACACAGAACTAAAAACGGATCTTTCTTAAAAAGAAAGGAAAAATTAAAGAAAAAAATGAAGGTTGGAGAAATGGCTCAGCCATTAAAGGATAATAACCACAAAAAAAGAAAGGAAGAAAGAAAGGAAGGAAGAAAGGAAGGAAGAAAGGAAGGAAGAAAGGAAGGAAGGAAGAAAAGAAGGAAGGAAGGAAGAAAAGAAGGAAGGAAGGAAGAAAAGAAGGAAGGAAGGAAGAAAAGAAGGAAGGAAGGAAGAAAAGAAGGAAGGAAGGAAGGAAGAAAGAAAGAAAATTGATGGGTTTTTTTGTTGTTGTTGGTTTTTTTACTCTTTACTCTTTTGGGGGCCTGCCACCCAGCTCCCAAATAAATCACACATGGAGGCTTATTCTTAATTATAAATTCCCAACCTTAGCTTGGCTTGTTTCTTGCCAGTCTTTCTTAAATTATCTCATCTACCTTTTGCCTCTCAGCTTTTACCTTTATCTTCTGTATATCTTACTTTCACTCTTACTCCATGGCTGCTTGTGTGGCTGGGTGGCCAGCCCCTAGTGTCCTTCTCTCCTTGTTTTCTTGCTCTTTCTTCCTCTCCTCCCAGATTTCTCCTTCTATTTATTCTCTCTGCCTACGAACTCTGCCTATCCATTCTCCTGCCTCACTATTGGCTGTTCAGTTCTTTATTAGACCATCAGGTGTTTTAGACAGGCAAAGAATCACAGCTTCACAGAGTTAAACAAATGCAACATAAAGGAATGCAACACATGTTTACATTGTTAAACAAATGTTCCAGAGCATAAACAAATGTAACACACCTTAAAATAATATTCTACAACATGACAGCAAAGTACCTTTCAAATTATTTCAAAGGATGGAGTCAATGAAGTTGGTGAAGGAAATGAGACATTACTGGATGCATATGAGCAACCATCACAAACTGGGTGTCTTAGGTCAGGTTTCTGTTGCTATGAAGAGACACTGTGACCAAGGCAACTCTTATAAAGGAAAATCATTTAATTGGAGTGGCTTACATTTTCAGAGGTTTAGTCCATTATCATGGTGCAACATGGTGGTGGCAGGCAGACATGGTGCTGGAGAAGTAGCCAAGTGTCCTACATCTTGACTTGCAGGCAAGAGGAAGTGGTCTGTCTCACTGGGTGTGTCTTGATCATATATAGGACCTCAAAGCCTGCTTCCACAGTAACACACTTCCTCCAACAAGATCACACCCATGCCAACAAAGCCACACCTCTTAATAATGCCACTCCCTTTGGAGGCCATTTTCTTTCAAACTACCACATTGAGTAAAACAGTTAACATTTGATGGTAAGAATGGTAAGGATGGTAAGAATAAGTGATGACTTAATGCCAATGAATTATAAGAAAGCCCTGGGAAAATGAATGCCACTTTCTAATATGTTTGCTAAAACTACACACAAAGTGAAGACTACTGTATCATGCAATACTATTGAATTTTAGTTTAAAGATTATGCCAGAAAAATCCATGAGATTTATTCTTTTTCATTCCAAGAATGAGCATGTAGTTTGAATTATAACCTATGTTCTATTGGATGAAATAAAAATTTTATAATTTATAACTTCAGTTTTCATTAAATATAACCTTTCCTGAAATGTTAATCTATCATAAGTGTCTTGAGTGTAATTAATCTGTTCTATCCTCAATGACAGGAAGAGTCAGGACTCAAATGCAAGTAATGTGACCCTCTAGGGCAAGCTCTTTACCACTGCCTTGTATGGATGTCTCAACGTGGGGGCTTTTTTGTTTGTTTGTTTCCATTACTTGATCAAATGTCATCCAATTATCCTAAACACAATTCATATCCTTTATGACAATAAGGTTGTATTGTGTGCATTGTATGTGTGATGTATGTGTTCCTGTGTGTGTTTGCCTACTGGTTCACATGGGTGGGTGTGAACATTTGTACGTTTGTAGAGACCAGAGGTTGATGTCAACTGTCTTCCTCTACTGCTGTTTGTCTTATGTTTTGAGAAAGGGTCTCTCACTGAACCTCTTGCTCACTGATTTTACTTGATTTTCTGGCCAGCGCAAGCTCCAGGAATCTACCTGTTTCTGCTTAAGCATTAGACTTTTATGTGGGCTCTAGGGCTCTGAACTCAGGTCCTCATAACTTTGTTGATGATGGGCAACCCTGTAAAGCAATGGAAGACAGGAAGAAAGGAAGTGACCGTGCATAGGACCCACATCAGTCATGCTTGTATGGCAGGTATGAAATATCTACCCTTTGTCTGGCCCATAGACAGGGCTCATTGAAACTGCAGATGGCATTCACTCTTAAATAAATCCATTGCTCCGGGTGTTGGTGGCACACGCCTTTAATCCCAGCACTCGGGAGGCAGAGGCAGGCAGATCTCTGTGAGTTCGAGGCCAGCCTGGGCTACCAAGTGAGCTCCAGGAAAGGCGCAAAGCTACACAGAGAAACCCTGACTCGAAAAACCAAAAAAAATAAATAAATAAATAAAATAAATCCATTGCATTATAGCTCAGTAACCAAACCTAAAACCAATGAAATAATTAAAAAATATCCAATGTGTTCAAATGATGACCTGTGATTTTTTTTCAATATTCAGCTTCCTTTAATGACTCCCATCTCCTTACAGGATGGGAATAGGCAGCTAGACAACAGCAAGAGACGTTCACTTGAAGATCTTGCCTTAATTGAAGGATTTGCCTACGTGCTTGAATACTGCCCTCCCAGGAAAAGAACTCTATAACCAGGGTCTGGGTCTCCTTGCCGCCAGGACTCATAGTCTCTCTGCCAATCTGAACCCCTGGTATCTGAACACCCAAGCTTCAGAAATGGCACTGCCATTGTTGGGTCCAAAGAGGATGATACTGGTAAAGATGTGATTCTTCAGCTTGTCTAATCGCTGGAAGATGTCAGTGATAAGGTTGTAATTCATGAGGGTCTCTGTGAACACTTCAGGAGGCAGTACTCATCACCCCACAGGAGCCATCCACCTCTACCAAAGTGCTCCCCCAAATATGGCAGTGCCAATAAGGCTGTCTCCATTGGAATACTTGTGTCTTCATTGATCCAACTGAAGGTATTCTTTCTTTCTTCTTTTTTGTTTTTTTAGTTTCTTGAGACAGGATTTCTCTGTGTAACTACCATTACTCTCCTGGAACTCACTTTGTAAACCAGGCTGGCCTTGAACTCACAGAGATCTGCCTGCCTCTGCCTCCAGAGAGCTGGGATTAAAGGCATGTGCCGCCACTGCCCGGTCCAAAGGTACTTTTAGACACTGGGGCAAAGGGTCCTTGGTCTTGAGCTCAGCAGCTGGTGCCTACTTTGCTCATGTTTTCTTCTGGAGCTGTGGCAGAAGCTTTTTCTCCCTTTCCACTTGGCCTTGGGTGTCTACTTCTCTTCCTGCGGATGCTTTTCCTTCGTAGAGCTCTCTGCACACTTCTTAGCATCAAACCGGGACATCTTCTCACATAGTTTCACCTTCCTGAAGATGTTCCCATGCAGACAAGGAACCAGCAGTTGGTACTGAGGAAGGCCTGGCATAAAGAAGACTCTAAGGTCTGTCTATATAACCACAGGTAGCGGTAGTGTCAGCCAATTCACCCGCTATAAATGGCCTCATCTTCCAGTGAGTATCGAGCAGCAGCTAGAATTTGCTTCCTCTCCTCCTTTATGTTTCTCAGTGGCTTGTTTGTTGTACACGATGCCCAAGGGTAGAACTACCGGGTGCTGGCTGGAGGAGCTATGCCGCTATCAGCAACACTCACTCATGGCACCAGCTGATCTGCTGCTCCTAGAGGACTTCCATGTGGCTTCTCAGTGCTCACAAAATAGGAGATGGCATTGCTCTTTGCACAGATGTCATTTTCCATTACTGTGACAAAAATGCCCAGACAAAAACAACTTAAGGGGAAACGGGTTTATTTGGCTCATAACTTCAAGTTGCCATCCATCACTTCAGGGAAGCAAATGCGGCAGGAATCCAAAGCAGCCGGCCCCACTACAGCCACCATCAAGTGTAGAGAGCAATGAATTAATGTATGCACGCCGGTGTTCAGCTTTCTCCTTTTCATTCAGGCCAAGTACCCGTCAATGTAACGGTGCCACCCACATGCAGGATGGATGTTCCCACTTGAATCACTCAAGAAAAAAATCTCTCAAGATGTGCCCAGAGGGTCAGCCTGATCTAGATAATCCCTCCTTGAGACCCTCTTTCCAGATCTTTCTAGATTATCCCATCAGACTCCCAAACACGGAAAAATCCATTGTCACCCACAAACGCTGGAGCCTCCAGTTTTCAGACTATGTGTACAGGGTCCCCAGCATTGTGGCCATTCTGCAGAAAAAGTGAGCAGGCTGTGATATTTCAAAACAGCGAGGAAGACTGAAGAAAGGAAAGAAAATATACACATATGCACCATCAGAAAAATGCTTCTCCTCCTTACGTCTGAACTAGCTTTAAAAATATGTGGTGGCGCCGGGCGTTGGTGGCGCACGCCTTTAATCCCAGCACTCGGGAGGCAGAGGCAGGCGGATCTCTGTGAGTTCGAGGCCAGCCTGGGCTACCAAGTGAGTTCCAGAAAAGGCACAAAGCTACACAGGGAAACCCTGTCTCGAAAAACCAAAAAAAAAAAAAAAAAATGTTTTTATTGCCAGGTGGTGGTGGCACATACCTTTAATCCCAGAACTCGGGAGGCAGAGACAGGCAGATCTATGTGAGTTTGAGGCCAGCCTGGTCTACAGAGCAAGTTCTAGGACAGCCAAGACTACACAGAGAATGTTTCCTGTCTTGGAAAACCAAAATATATATATACATATATATTTTTATTAATTGTTGAGAATGTCATACAATGTATTTTGATTCTATTCACTCCATACTGCTCCCACACCCACCCTCACCTCCTTACCCTGCCCCCAATTTTGTGTTTTCTTCTTTTTTTAAATAACCCATTGAATAAAATTCATACTCCTGATGTGGGGCCATGGAGTGTAGTCAACCTACCAGGGCTATCCCTTAAAAAAACAAAACAAAAAAACAAAACAACAACAAAAAAAAACACAAAAAACTTGACTCTCCCTCCCTAAGAAGCCATCAGCTGTTCATAGTTCATCAGTTAGATGTGGGGGCTCATGATCCTTTTCCTCTTCTGTGCTGACTGGCTTGATCTTGTACAGGTCTTATGCAGGCAACCAAAGGCTGCTGTGAATTCATGAGTTATTATTATTGTTATCCTTCTTTTTCTTATTCTTCCTGTTTTGGATCTCATGTACTGGAGGCTACCCTTGAACTGGCTGTGTATCTGAGGATGACCTTTACTTCTGATTCTCTTGCCTCCACCTCCCACTTCTTAAATTATGGAATTACATGCATTTGGCACCGTGCCTGGATAAGAAAGAAGCTTCTTACACTTGAAAACCATAAGTAGCAAATGATATGGATGGAAAACATTACACTTAGGAGGATGGAAATGCAGAACAATGGAAGAAATGTGGAGGTGTGAGGTGAAAGAACATAGGTCCCTTATATGTAGAGACAAGCATTGCTTTACAGTGATGGTCATGAGCTCATGCATACACAGAGCCAACTGAAATTTAGACGCTGTCTTAGAGTGTCTACCACTGTGATGGAGCACCATAACTAAAAGCAGTTTGGGGAGGAAAGGGTTTATTTCAAGTTACAGCTTATAGTCCATCATTCTGGGAAGTCAGGGCAGGAACTAGGGACAGGAACTGATGCAGAGGCCATAGAGGAGTGGGGCTTACTGGTTTAGTCTTCATGGCTTGCTCAGCCTGCTTTATTTTACATCCCAGGACCACCTGCCCAGGGCTGGCACCACTTACAATGGACTGGGCCCCCCAACATCAATCACGAAAATACTCCCACAGGCTTGCCTACAGGCCAGACTTCCTGAGGCATTTTCTCGGTTGTGGTTCCCTCTTCTCAGATAACTCTAGTTTGTGTTGACAAAAAGAAAAACAATACACACACACACAGAGAAAAAAAAAAACTAACTGGACCACACAGAATATATCAATGGGTTTGATGGTTAAAATGCATTATGATAAGTTACCAGTCTAGCCCTGGCACACCTTTGAAGGGAAAGGGAAACAGAACAGGGCGTGACTATTTGCCCTACACTCACACCCAGGCACAGGAAAGCTGGGTTACACCAGGGTTCGTTCAGGTTCATCTTTATCCCAAAATGACCCTCAAATAACTGGACAGCATCCCGTCTTCTAGAAAGCTGTGGTGCCGCTCCTTTGAGAGCTGGTATCCTGGGGCCAAGCCCACACCGGGAAACTGGGTATTAGGGAGCAGCCTCTTATTAACTTATTGTAAAAATCTAAACTTCTTTGTGATCAAGTCACTCTTTTTTCCTGAAAGTTGTAAGACAAGCTGATCCCAGGGGGGCGAAAATCCTGGGAGGATCCCTCTCCAGTCAACCACATCACTATGGCCGCAATTACCAATGGAAACAGAGGCTATGCCAGGACGCAGGGAGCTTTTCCTGGCCTGGTCCCAACAGTCCTCACAGCTCTCCTCTAAAGCCTCCCAGCCCTGGTGGAGTGTGTCCCTCCCCTTGAGCACCCTGGCTGTGATATCTCACATTCTGTGGTCCACTGAACGCTAGGTTGCACGGTTTGCTGAAATGTGCCTTCAAGGATATCAGTCAGCAATCGGCACTCTGGGAACTGTCTCAGCTGAAAAGAGCTGCCTGGCCCAAGGGCACACGTGCCTTCTGAAGCAGAATAAAGATCCAGAGCCCTTGCTCTGATTCAGGGCAACTCTGGAGTTAACCCAGCTTCCCCAGGTTCGCTGGGGCCTCTGTTGAGATGATATTATACAGCAGCTCCTCTCTGCCCAGGTTCGCTTCCTCTGTCTGCCTCCGCAGGGGCTGATTTTGACAGTATTCGCTGAGCAGCTATGGGCATGCAGATCTTCATGTAGGGCCTCCTCCTCTTCTTCCTTTTCCACTGCTCCCCTTCATCCCTCACTGAGATTGATTGGTCTTACTATGTAGCCCTAGCTAGCACTGTACTCAGAATGTAGCCCATACTGATGGAGAACTCATGGCAATCCTGCTGCCCCAGCCTCTTGAGAGCCTGGATTACAGGCATTTGCCACATTTGATGAGAATCTGCTTCTTGGAGGACTCAACTTACGACACACCCCACTTCTCCATTTTGCCGACGGCCCTCTTTGTCTTGACGTTCTTGGTGTCCCCCTCTGCCTTCACTTTCCAGGGCACTGGCTCTGGATCCCTCATCTTTGTGGTCTGCAATTCCCAGGAAAATGTTTCCTTCTCTACAGGGAACCAAGGGTCCCCTGAGAATTCTTCTGGAGAGAGTCACAAGGGCTCAGTCACCAGATCAGTGCACTCTCCACTAGCAGCTTCTCAAAGGGCCTGACAGAGCCAGCCAAGTAGGGGCTGGGAAGAACTACGCAAGGGCAATACACTCCCGCAGCTTACTAGAAGACAGAGAGCATCCTGGCTTCAGTGTTTGGGGGTCATGGTCTATGGCAGTTCCCATGGTGTGGTGTTAGTCAAGATGCTCCGCCATCCACCTGGCAGCAGAGTTCTGTCAGTACAGCAAGCCAAAAGACACAGAACCACATCATCCATCTGCATATGGAGAGAAAACAGTTGCCGCTACCCAGAGAGGCAGCACAGTAGAAGCCAGGGCAGCCATTGAGCATAGGGGAGGGCTGGCAGGGTAGGCACTGAGTTGGGATGGTGATGAGGTAAGTAAGCTAGTGGGCAGAGAGGAAGGCAGGGAAAACACTGAGCAAAAAGGGAAGGGAAGGTCGGTCATTGAGCCAAGAGGCAGGGGAAGGTAGACGGCCCTTGGAAGATGAGCTAGATAGTTACCAAGTAGGATGAGATGAGTTACCAAGTAGGTCGGGAGGTTCAGTAACCCAAAGCCACAGTCTTGTGCCGAGAAGTCTTTTTCCTTCTCCCTCACTTAGGAATTCTGCTAGGTAGAAACTCCTCGAAGGCACCCTAAAAACAAAGACCTTCCCAACTCAGTTAAAAAAAAAAATCTTATTATAAGCAGACA
Source organism: Peromyscus nudipes (assembly GCA_902168325.1). Lineage (NCBI taxonomy): Eukaryota > Metazoa > Chordata > Mammalia > Rodentia > Cricetidae > Peromyscus > Peromyscus nudipes. The sequence goes on from CABHPH010153740.1 coordinate 23,223, forward strand.
TGGCACAATGCCAACTTCCCATGGTACCTGAGCGACAGAGCTACAGATAGTTTTGCACAGTTACTCTGGCTGTCATGGCTCAAACCAGGAGACTGGCTCATAGTCCTCGCTGGAGTCAGAGGTTGAGAATTCCTCCTGAGAGAATCACGAGGGCAAGTGCAGCTTTCTGGCCAGTCACATGCCTGTGAACAGCACGCTGTCATATCTCATGGGAGTCCTCCTCACAATGCCCTGCCAAGCCTAAGGACGAAGTTTCATCCAGTCACACACACACACACACACACACCACAACTTGCTTGGTCTCTCAAAAAAAAAAAAAAGAAGAAAGAAAAGAAAAAAGAAAAAAAAGACCTTTGGTAGAAGGCTAGAAAAGCAACCCCCAAGAACTAAGGTTTAGTGGCCTTCCTGAGCCAAGGCCTGTACTGAAGTCATGTTACTCGTCCTGGCCACACCACCAGGGAGGGAGGCTGACCTTCACAATGCACTAGGTCTTGCTACTTCTGTAGCCAGATGCCTGGTGATGTTTACACAACACTGATTTTCATAGAATCTTTCCAGAATGGACCCTATATGCACTAAGACCATCAGCTAAGACAATATTTTTTCTATTCTTTCTTATGTGTGTGTTTGTGTGTGTGTGTATGTACATGTATGTGTATGCTTGTGGAGGCCAGAAGTCAAAACTAGGTGTTTTCTTCTATTGCTCTCCACCTTATTTTCTGAGACAGGCTTTTTCACTGAACTGAGAGCTCACCAAGTGACTAGGCTGGCCGGCCAGTGAGCCCCAAGGTCCACCTGAGGTTACGGACCCATGCCACCGCTCCAGGCTTTTACACTGGTGCTGGAGATCTGAAATCATGTCCTCCTGCTGGGCCACAAGGACTTTACACGTTGCACTTCCTCATACTTTAATTTCTCTTCCTAGTAATTAAAACCTCAGAGCTCCCCGAAGGACACCTACTGACCTAGAAATGAAGAGGACTGCTCTGAGAAATGGGAGGAGAGGGAAGAAAGCACAATTTCTCCCTTGTCCTCACCTGTTTGTTTTCTCGCTCTCCTCCACAATGCTTTTTGTGCCCACGGAATTCACAGAGGAGTTCAATAAGGGCTGGGGCAGAGGAGCACGCTCTCTGCTGGACTGATTAATCAGTCCTTGCCCATACTAGAAATCCCTGAGAACCTTCTGTTTGAAGACACAAGTAGGAACGCCTCGATAGCCAACACGATTTCTAAATAGTCACCGGTGCTTCATAAAAGGTGTGAGAATGCTTTCTTGGAAGCAGAGGAAGACTGTCTAAACCCTTTTTGCATCTTGGGAATTATCCATATGTCATCCTTTCTTCCAGGATTGCTTTCCACCTATGGAAGGTAAGGCTGGCTGGAGCTGGGGTGAATGGGGCAGCCATATTTGATTGAGAGAGTTGGATAGCAGCCCTCAGTTAGGTAGTAGTGTAGGGAAGCAAGAAGCTTGTGGAGTGTGATGGAGAACTCTCCACCAGACTGTAAGCTCTTTCCTTGAATGAGACGAACACCCTTTGCTGAGTGGTGTTAGTGGAGCCCAGTAAAGAAGCCTCCAGGGTGGGCTCTCCCCCAAGACAGCGGATGAGGGCTGACTCCCAGGCCTAACCTTAAACACAGAGGCAGTCTGCTATAAATCAAGCAACTTCCTGGAGGGCCTTGCTGTCTCATCTCAACTTCACAGTAGGACCCTTGGGACTGACTAAACAAAGCCAAATTTCAAGTGAATGAAAACTTCATGGCTGGCCTTCCTTTCTCACATGGCTGCCAGGACTTGCATCGTGAGCAGACCAATCAAAATAACTTTCATCTGGCTAATTAGAAAAACAACTCCTTCCTTCCTCAGTCAGGGAGACCTCTGGAGATGAAAAAAGGTAGGTCTCCCATAGAGTGTTAACAGCTAAGGCCTGCAGTTGTGGGGAGTCCAGCTGGTGGGCCAGCTCACTCTCTCTTTTATACCCCGGAGGCCTTTTTGTGTCTCTGTTCAAATATCCATAGGGTTCTGGGCAGGGGCCAGGCACTGTACCACACACTTGGGGACACCCTAAGAGTGCAAGAGGGTAGGTAGGTGCCCATGAGCACAAGTGGGACCCTTCCACACCCATGGGTGGCCCTCCATTTGTAGCTTTGCGCCTTTCCTGGATCTCACGCTGTAGCCCAGGCTGGCCTCGAACTCACAAAGATCCGCCTGCCTCTGCCTCCCGAGTGCTGGGATTAAAGGCATGCGCCACCACCGCCCCGGCAACTTCTCTGTTCTTGAACCTTTGCTATTGTAAAACAAGGCAGAAGTCGAGAGCTGAGGGAAGCAGGTCTGTCCTCAGTTCCACACTGAGCATGTGAAGATGAGTAAAATCATTAAACCTTCTCCTGCAGGCTCTCTGTCTATAAAAAGAGGCTAGAGATATCCTGGGACGCATACCAAGATCGTATGTGAAGAGTTTGGAAAGCAAACCTGTAAGTGTGATACAACGAAAGCTTGGAATAGCTCTAAATCCATCACTCACACAGAGCCTCTCATTCAATTCGTGGCTGCTCCCCGGACGTGCATATTTGGGGGCATTTTCCACAAAGACAAATATCAAGGACAGGTTAGAGAGCCTCATTTCTAGAGTTTTAAATATCTCTCCTTGCTCATCTATTAATGGGGTCTGAGCCAGCTAACCCCGAACTCGAGGTGAGTGCGTGCACTTATGCGACAGTTCACCCGACCTAGAGGACAGTGGACACCCAGGACAAGCGAGAGCACTTTTTACATTTTTTAATCAGCTATTAATGTGTCTACCCTAGCACCAAGATAGAAAATTACATGTTTTCAGCTCTTCTAGGGTTTTTATTTTGTCATAACTTAGTGCTTATATTTAGATGCACCTTAATAGTATCACAATGTTAAGTGACTGCCGGCCACTAGTAATTGCTAAGACTCTTTACAGTTTGAAGATACAAACAGTAATGCCTCAATAACTAATATGATTTATAAATTTTTTATTTTTTTCATTTCTGGGGCTGTGGGCATGGCTCAAAAGAAGGTGGTTGCATTTTCTGATACAATCTTCCCTGAGTTAAATAACCCAAAATTTATCTTGCACATTCCTTTTTATTATAAATAGTAATTTCTTATCAGGCCATAACTTATACATCCAAATGAATCTCTTCTTTCCAGAAATAGCTAAAGGAAAAAAATCTTAAGGTTGTTTTTCTTTTAAAATGTACTGATGAGGACTGATCCAAGAAAACTATTTTAAAGTTTGTTGGCTTAAAAGTACAAATTTGACTGTGTTAGAACCATTGGCTTTATTTTGTCTGCACCGCATATGGATACTCGTTCTTAATACAACTGGGTTCATTCAAAATAGTCACTACTTAGTGTGTAGGTAGTACTAGCTGTCAACCAGAATTCATCCAGCCTAAATGTGTCAGGACTGAATACAGGGCAGATTATATATATATATGACAGATAAAAGATCCATATGCCTTGAACAGCTTAGGGTATTAAAGGTTTTGTACAACACCCAAAGGGCAGGTTTGACTCTTGAGAACTTTCTGAGGGTGGATATTGGGCAATCAAATCCAGGTCTTGTGCATCCTAGGCCAGCACTGTCCTACTGAGCAACATCCCCAGCCGTTGATTTTATGAGACATTGTCTCACATGTAGCTCAAGCTGGCCTTGATCTTGCTGTGTAGCTGAGGTTAGCCTCAAACCTCCACCTCAGCTCCCTGAGTGTTGAGATGATAGCTACACACTGCCATACTTAGATACCAAGGGAGAACTCTTGATCTTAGACAACTTGATAAAAAGAGCTGGGGTTGCAGACTGGATCCCTTGGGGAACAAAGAGTTTTCAGTTCTTGCCTTCCATATAAGAAAAGCAGCCAGAGGGTTTAGGATATTTTGCAGCTGTTACAGATTCATTTATCCTCCCCATAATAATATTTTACAACTGCATTTGATGTCACTGTTTTTCATATCATCAATAAAAAGATAACTGGTTACCCATGGCCAGGCCCACCCCTCAGAAATAATGTCATAAAGCGATTTATCCAAAATGTATGGTCTTGCTTGTATTTCTTTAATTCCATTTGCATGGACTCCAGTGAATGCCATTGCATCTGGTGCTGTTCTGCATGACTGCTCCTCACCATTAGCCAAATATCACCCTGCTTGCTGTTGTGACAGACAGACAAGTCTACTGGAAAGTTCCAGACATTGGCCTGAGGTTCTTGACTCTGTGCTTTTCCAAATTGCCCAGGATCACTGACCTTCTCCTCACCCAAAAGAATAGACTCACTTATATAGTGTTTAGATCCCATACTCCAGGTTATGAGAATCTCTTCTTTTATGAACTACCATGCTGGCTAGTCTTACGTCAACTTGGCACAAGCTAGAGTCGTCTGAAAGGAGGGAACCTCAGTGGAGAAAATGCCTCCATAAGATGCAGTTGTAAGGCATTTTCTTAATTAGTGATCAATGAGGGGAGGGCCCAGCCCTTTGGGGGTGGTGCCATCCCTGGGCTGATGGTCCTGGGTTCTATAAGAAAGCAGGTTGAGGGGCTGGAGAGATGGCTCAGAGGTTAAGAGTAGTGACTGGTCTTCCTAGAGGTCCTGAGTTCAATTCCCAGCAACCACATGGTGGCTCACAACCATCCGTGCCCTCTTCTGGCCTGCAGGCATATATGCAGGCAGAACACTGTATACATAATAAAAAAAAAAAAAAGAAAAGAAAAGAAAGAAAAAGAAAGCAGGCTGAGCACACCATGGGGAGCAAGTCATTACACAGCACCCCTCTACAGCCTCTAAATCAGCTCTTACCTCCAGGCTCCTGCCCTGCTTGAGTTCCTGTCCTGACCTCCTTTGATGATGAACAGTGATGTGGAAGTGTAAGCCAAATAAACCCTTTTCTCCCCAAGTTGCTTTGGTCATGGAGTTTCATCCCAGCAACAGTAACCCCAAGACAACTACTTAGTTCCTTTCTGTCTTCAATTGAGGTTCTTCCTCCAGCTGGGTTCAGTCTGGTGGTAGGAGGATTAGGGGCCATTTCAACACGGGAACGGTGACCAAGATTAAACCATAATGAGGCTGCCTTGGATTCAACAGCACACCCAAATACCCCATGTTTTGTTTTGTTTCGACTGGACTTGAGACAGGGTGTCTGGCCTCGAACTCTCTAAGGCTGACCTTGAACTCCTGATCCTTCTACCTTTGCCGGTGCAGGGCCAGGATTGTAGGTGAGGACCGTTGTGTGCAGCCTGGGTGCTCTCCATTCTCATTGCTCTTTGTCTGTTTTGTAATGAAGGGGGAGTGGCTTCCCACAGGCTCAACCTATCTGGGTCCACATTATTCCCTCAGTTGTCTATGTCCTCAGACTTCCCCTCGGAAATATGATCTCTTCAAGAACAGGATTTGTATTTTTCAGTATTTTATTTGTACCTGTCTATTTGTTCATTTATTTGTCTCTGTGTGTGTGTGTCTGAGTGTATGAGTGAGCGTGTGCACTAGAACATGCGTGTGGAGGGCAGAGAACTCGCAGAAATCAGTTCTCTCCTTTCACCAGATGGGACCCAGGAATTGAACTCAGAACTTCAGGGTAGGCACCAGGTGCTATGCACTGCACCATCTCACTGACCCCAAGTCCGAGTTTTTGTAGATATTTTGCTTCATCATGGAGCACAGTTGTCATTACAGGTAGAGTTCTCTCTCTCTCTCTCTCTCTCTCTCTCGTGTGTGTGTGTGTGTGTGTGTGTGTGTGTGTGTGTGTGTGTGTATGTGTGTGTGTGTATGGGTGTGCACGAGTGTACGTAAGAGAGACATCCTCTTTTGTAAGTTACTATAGTCCCTTTTTTGTGAAAGACATTCATTGATGATAATGACTCAACAGACCTGGCTGACATTTCCATAAAGGAGGTAGTTCCTGCTGTGAGATAAGGCTAAGATAACCAAGATTTCTAAAATAAAAGGAGACTATCAGCAAAATTCCTGGAAGGAAGTCCCTATGTAGAACTCCTTAATACAACCAGACATATACAATCACTACCAAGATAAGGAATTAGAGTATTTGCTCACTCCATCTTCCTCCTTTCCCAAAGCAGCCCTCACCTTACTTAGTATCCTCATAGCCACACTGACACTGCCTAATCCCCAGTTAGATACAAACCACAGACAAAACTGTTAGCTAGTTAGGCCCTTTTCAAGTTTAATCCTCATGTCCTCAAGAAGTTTACTACCTGCTTAGGACTAGAGAGAAGAGAAAGACACCAAGGCTCCCATCTTGCCTCACCAGCTTCCCGTCTCACCCCACAGTTGCCTACCCTTAGCAGGTTCGCCACCAAGTTACTTCATGTTACCCATCTCTTAACATCGTCTAACAACGTCTTCCCCTGAACGAGTGTATGATTTTCAAACCTGAAACTCTGCTTTTTAAATTTAGATCCTCTGCTTCTCAAGAGTCTAGATGTTTCTCCCAAGTTTACCGCTGTCCTGCTGTTCCCCCAGGTCACATGAGAAGGAAAGGGGACTGATGGGGCATCTAATGGTGTGGCATAGGAGGGGTCAGGGAGGCCCAACTCACACCAAGGATGGTAGTCAGATGGAAACCTATTGTTTTATACATTTCCCTAAAAATACTTTTAAAAGGAGTTTCATTGAAGTTCCCTTACACTGGGTGTTGGGAGAGGGACTGAGGATGCTCTTACCAGATTGCATGGGTTATCAAACAGAAACCCCGCTGCCAGGTACAGAATATCTACCTTCCAATTGTTCATCAGGGGAGTCCCAGAGGAGACCCCCCCCCCCAACACAGGCCACTGCCATTGTTCTTGGACACCTACTAGAACTTGATGGTGAGGCCCGATTGTTGAAGACACCACACATGTTGGTCCTAGGACATGGAGAAATTACTCTGGCACTGACCTGGAAGCTTCCTCCCTGCTGGCTAGCTTGCATGGTCGTAGAAGGTGCTCCGCAGGTTACCTGGGGGGGAGAAAAGCCATCAAGAGTCTTCTGCAGCTGTGAATCCTGAAAACTGCAATAATAATCAGCTTCGCAGGATATGCCTCTTTGTTCAGCAGGGGCATGCGTGCTATGGGGATACCCCACCACTCTCTGATTCAAATGAAGGCCTGCTTTCCAGCAGGGAACTCATACATGGCACTGGAAACATGATCAAGGACCTGGCCAAGGGGTTGAGGAGGTCACCTGTCCTAGAAGAGAATTTGCTAGTGATAATTTGCTAAGTGGACACAGCACCAGGCTGCCTTCTAAATACCCTTCTATCCATGGACGAGCGCAGTTCTTACCCCTCATCAGACACAGCAGCTTCTTATCTAAATAGCTACAGTTACTACAGAGACCCACTAGTCAAAGTACAGAAAATAAGATGCTGTGGGATGCTCAGACTCAAATGAGGATCTCTGTCATCCTTTTCCTCCCAAGGCTAGGAACGCCACAAAAGGGGGACCAGGAAGATTATAAGAGCCAGATGTTAGGGAGGACTGTCACATAATAGTGTCTTCTGTAAACGACAAGGCTGCCGCACATCTGAGCTCACAGAAGCAGTGGCGTCTACACATGATCAAGCAGAGCAACAGTCCAGATTGGACAGAGGAGAGTTTCATGAGGCTCTTCCTCTAGCTGAGAGCCATTGACATTTGGGGTCTTCTGGGATCAGGAAGAGTCAGTTTTCTTCAGGGGTGTGGCCTCTGGTAGATGGCCATGCTCCAGAAGATAGCGCTACACTATTAGAGTGTCATGGGCAACCCTAATTGAGCACAGTGGATTATAAGGAAAGAAAACAAAAGAGAATATGCAGTTGGAAGGTGGGGGTGGGCATGGGTCTGGGAAAAGTTGGAGGGAAGAGGGGCTGTATTATCAAAATATACTTTAGGTGTGTATGAGAATCTCAAAGAATAAAAATAAACAATTTAGATGATCGTGTGGATCCTGGTGCAGTAATCCTATGCCTGGGTACTACTCTCAGGCACCCTCTGGTAGCCGGCAAAGCCAAGCCACCAAGGTCTTTTGTGAGCATGTTGTATACTTGCCAATCACATCCTTCTTTCCCCACTCCATTGTGATGCTTAGGACAAGGGAGGCAAACTATCTGGGTCACTTAGAAACAAAGAACAATTTTTGCTTCTTTGTTTTTTCGGTATCCCACTGCATCCAATTAGTGTGGCTTGTATGTGCATAAGTGTAGGGCCAGCCAATGAAGCATGAGTAACCTCACCAGTGACCACCATCCCAAAGAAATATGATTCTCCTCCCCCCCCCCCCCCCCAGCCACCAGCAACTGCCAATAGCTTCTCTCCCAGGGGTGGGAGGCAGAGGTGGTTTCTCCCCAGCCCTGGTACCCATACATATCCCAAGTAGATGAAATAAAAATTGGGAGGAAGATGTGTTGGGTAGAGTCCACAGGGCTTAGAGTCAGGGGATGGGTGGGTATGATCATAATGTGTTGGATATATTTATGAGTGTCTCCAAGAATAAGTTTTAAAATTAAATTTCTTTTTAAACAACAGAAAATTATCAACCCAGGATTGTAGTGGGTAGCCACTCCAGCTTTGGTCTGGAAGTTCCAACACCCGATGAGGCTTCCGTAACTATCACGCCTACAAGGCGGGGCCAAGGGAGGGCCTGAAGACCTGAGATCGGGATGCGCGGCGCTCTCTTGTTTCCTGGACCTGGACGCGAGAGGTAGACCGAGGAAAGTTCTCCAGAGAACACCGCCGGACTGCGCTGCGTCTCTTCCAGAACCCATCATCTACCTATCCCTTCATTTGTGAGTTACGCCTTTAAATAAATCTCCTTTTAACTACGTGGAGTGGCCTTAGTAATTTCACCAATACAGGATCCTAGTGTGATGATGCTTGCTTCTTCCTGCTGGCTTCAGTTCTGAGGAGGAATGAGTTTTCAACAGAACCTGCCACTTTTTACTAAGCACCAACGAGAGGTCTGCAGCTAATCCTTAGATATTACTCCTATTTTAAAGACCAAGTTCTTGAGGCTCAGAAAAGTTAAGGAACTTGATCCAGGGCACATAAACACCATGAGCTCAAGGCTGTAAGAGAAATGCCAGTATTTCTATATTTCTGTTGTCCAAACCCACTAGCTTGTCATACTTTTCTTTTTATGTCTTTTACCTAGAAAATGCCTGAGTCTGGGTGCAGACACTAAAGGAGCACGCTTCTGATTCCTCTGCTATGCATGTTGTCTTCACCAGATATTTGACACAGGAGAAAGAGTGTGCTAGCTGATGCTTCAGATTATTTCTATATAGTTATTTAAGTTCAATTGCTGGAAAACCAGCTCCTAAAGGGAGTCTAAGGGAATTCAGGGTTGATATTGGAAGGGAGACATCTCTCTCTGCTGTGGTTTTTAAAATTCTGAAGAAAACACATAATAAACACACAACAAACAAACAAATATAACATTGGGTTTACTATCAAGGACACACAGAATCACCAAACATAGAATTGGATTTAGTATTAAATTGAGTGTTGAAATTCATAAGGACGGGGGAAATTATTTCAAAATGAGGCTGCAATCCTGAGTTCCTGGCCAGCCAGGGATACATAAGACCTTGATGTTAATAAGCAAGCCTTATTGTTGGACTATGTTTGGACTGCCAGCCCCCAAATAATGACACAGAGACTTCTTATTAATTACAAAAGCTTGGCCATTAGCTTAGGCTTGTCCCACTAGCTCTTACAACTTAATTAACCCATATATATATATACATATATATATATTGTTTGTTTGTTTGTTTGTTTTGAGACAGAGTGTCTCTCTGTTGTTTTGGTGCCTGTCCTGGCTTGCTTTGTAGACCAGGCTGGCCTCGAACTCAGAGATCCAGCTGGCTCTGCCTCCCGAGTGCTGGGATTAAAGGCATGTGCCACCACTGCCTGGCCAACCCATAGTTTTTATCTACGTTTTGCCGTGTTGCTTGGTTACCTCTACTCTATACTGTATGTCTGACCTCTTCAGTGTCTTCCTGGCATCTCCTGTGCACCTAGATTCCTTCTCTTTTTCCTCTCTCTCCCCAGAGATCCTGTCTATCCTCTCCTGCCTAGCTATTGGCCACTCAGTTTTCATTATACTAATCACAGCAATCCATCTTCATACAGTGTACAAATATTCCGCAACACCTTGACTTAAACAGAATAAGACAGAACAAACAGAACAACCACAAAGGAGGTGGGTGTGGGAAAAGAGCATCCGAATACAGGAGAATGAGGCAGCTGGACTAACCTTAACCAAGGGAATAAATTCAAGATTTGAATCTCTACAAAGGTTTACCCTTGACCACAAGTCCCACAGCCCTTGGTGCTGGAGTTCTGTCTTTCTAGAGACTTTGACCCATGAAAGCCATCGGGTAAGAGGAAGATGTATGTATGGACCGAGGCAGAGAATGCTGCTCGAGTTGGATGGTGTCATATGGCCTGTGCTAGGTAGAGAGTCAGGTTCCAGATCTGGACGTGGTTGTACCAAGACTCACCAGATAAGCTACACTTTGGGAAGAGATGAAACTCAGCTATTAACCGCTGTGGCTTCTCTTCCCTTCCTTTTTTAAAGATTGAGTGACATCACAGACACTAAATGACTCGTCATAACCTGGTGGTGGCTATTGTAGTTAAGTAAAGTTCCATATAATTGAAAGAGAAATGTAGACTTGGAAACTAAAACATTTCAACATACCTGGGAAGATAACCCTTGGAAACTGCCCAAGTCAATTTTTTAACCTTACTTGAATAATTTAGAACCCAAAGAGTAAGTGCTTGGCATTTAGAAAGTACTAGATCAACATTGGTCCAATGACTGCACAAATACCTTTTCACTTAAAAAGTCTTTCTACCTACTAATTAATTTACATTCAGGTAAGCATCTCTCTTAGTAGGCATAAGCTCATGTGGCCAATTTTGAAATGTTATATCCTGTATTAATTATTGCTATACCTGTAAATAGCAGAGTCCCACGTGAATGGCTTAAAAGGTCTTCAAAGTGCTCTTGACCTTCATACATATTCTCTATACCTGGAATGTCCAGTAAGTCTGGCTTTAGTGTTTGAAGCTTTATACCCATGCTGTACAATTCAGTGGCTTCTAGTCACACTCGGTGATCCACACTTGAAATATGGCTACTGCAGCTAAGAAACTAACTGTTCTTTAATGCTAGGAATTAAACTCAGGACTTTATACATACTAGGCAAGTCCTACAGCACAGAGACACATTACCAGGCTTCTATCTAAACTTAAGCATCCTCACATGGCTAATAGTCACCATTTTAGAAAGCATAGAAATGGGGAAAAGAATTCAGGAATGGTGATGTGTGTACTTGGGAGAACCCCAGCCCTTGGAAAGTGGAGGCAAGAGGATCCTGAGTTCAAGGTAAGACTGGGATAGACCATGAGACCTTAACTCAAAAAGCAAAATGAGCAGACAAAAGTTGGGGGGGGGGCGCGTTGGTTTAAGGCACTTCCAGAAGTCGGGATGGTGGTCATCTTCCTTTGATATCCTCTGCCCCACTGTCAGTTTCAAAGTTATCAGATGGTGGCTGCTGGTCACCAGCTAGTCCTTGCTCTTCCGAGTCTCCAACCTCGCTGTGTATCTGCATCCCCTGGGAGACTCTGCTCAGCACGTCTGGAGAGGACTGGGCATCTGTGTTTCCTCAGCTCCACAGATGATTCTGATCTGCAGCCAGGCTTGGGAACAACTCCTTTACAGAGAGACCCAAACCAACAGCCCTTGGGCCAAATACACCCTCAAAACATATGTTCATCCCACACACTGTTTTAAAATGTTTTTAATTAGTTGCCAACTTCTACAAATTGTAATGTTTCTTAATCTAAAAAGTGGAGTTGAGTAAAGGCTGCCCCCTTCAGACACAGAGAACTTTCCTTTATTTAATACCACTTCCCTATTTCTCTGACCCCTGGCCCCCAGTAGGCATTTGCTTTTGAGACCTTTGCCTTACCCCCATGTATATAAATCTTTGCCACAACACAAAAATAATTATCCATATACATGTAGACCGACTCCAAACTCTCAGCTGAAACATCATAAGGCCACCCATTAATACTTTCAGGGAAGCGTTTTTGTTATGTATTGTATTCTATGTTTTTGTGTGTGTTTGTAGAGGGGGCATATGTGTACATAAAGGTATGTATACTTTTCTGTGTGGTACAAGTGCATAGGGGTGGGTGTGTGTGTGTGTGTGTGTGTGTGTGTGTGTGTGTGTGTCTCCATCTCAGTCTCCCCTGACTCCTCCATCCCCGTCTTTGTCTTCTCTGATTCTTCCA
>CABHPH010153741.1:0-37229 GCA_902168325.1 Peromyscus nudipes
TCTTCTTTAATGAAATGGATTTTGTTATATATTTTGTCACAATGATGAGAAAAGAACTACTGTGAATAAATAATAGTTTTCAAAAGAGCAGATCTGTTGGCTCCTAGCCAGAGCTGCTACTTGCTGAGTTCTGGTTGGAGGGTAAGGGGCAGTCCTGGCAGGATAATGCTCGGGCTACAAAGATTGTAAGAGGTTATCACTGTGGTGATATTTTAATTGTGCTGAAATGTGATTTTATTTGTATGTTAATAAGTAAAGTTTGCCTGGAGATCAGAGGTCATAGCCAGCCATAAGCAGAATCTGGCAGTGGTGGCACACACCCTTAATCCGATCACATGGCAGGCAGAGTCTCTGTGTGGTCAAGGACACAGCCAAGCGTGGTGACACAAGCCTTTAATCCCAGGACCAACCATAGAGACTTGGAGGTCTGTATAGACAGGCAGTAACGAGGAAGTCATGTGGCTGGGCTTAGAGCCAATGAGAAAACAGAACAGAAAGGCAATAAAGACACCAATCAGACAGGAAGAAGCTCTCTCTGGTGAAGCCATGGCGGCGAGGTGATAAGATAAGGTAGTCACGGCTCTCTGATCTGTTTAGCTATTACCTCTGTATTTGGCTCTGTGTTTTTTATTTACTAAGACTGTTTAGAATTTCGTCTGCATATCACAGATACATTGCTAGTACAGGATTTGTGAGCTGGAGTCTGAGCAGGCAGCATGGCTGCCCACTAACCTGGATGGTGCAGGCTGCATCTTACCCCACACAGGTGAGAACATAGGCCCCTACAGAATTCGGGGTTTCTGAGTTGACAGATGGCCCAGTGGAAGTGCCATGAAAGCTTGCCGCAGGCCTTTCACACTGCAAGATTAATTAAAACACACTTTCGACAAATTCCATAGTGACAGTTCAAGACAATTCATTTCATTTTTAACTCACTTATGTAGAATAACAGATGGCAAATTTAGAGAGTGATTAAATGTTTTTATAGCAAGGTTTTGCGAAGTCTAAAGCACGTGGGCACTCAATGAATTTGTTCATCCTTCATTCCTCTTTTTTTATAAATATCAGGAATAGATTACAAAATAATACCAGTTCTATAAAAAGTGTAGGCAGTGAAATAGGTGTGCTCTAAATTAGTGTTCCATCTTTAAGTCAATCACTTTCCTTTCTGTGCCTCAGTTTCTCATTTATGATATGGGAAGCATCAGCTGCAGGAACTCTCTCTCTCTCTCTCTCTCTCACACACACACACACACACACACACACACACACAGCTTATTTAAAAAGATCTTGATTGTGATAGTAACATTCATTGAACATACTGTTCCAAGTGCTTAAATTCAATATCTCTATTAATCTCCTTAATGTGCATCCATTTCACAGAGAAGTAAACTGAGGTAGAAAGAAATATTTTTTTTAGCTTCTAGGTAGCTGTGTTAGTCTTTGGCAAGAAGCCTTTTTAGCAGAGAGACACTGTGCCTTGGACCAGCCCTCCTCCCGGAACCTCTTAGCCTTGTTAACTGTGAAAAACAAAGGTAATGGGATACGTGGTTATCTCTTATTGGTGGTTTTGCTAGTAGCCCTGTCCAATAGCACATGGCTCTGGATCAAGCACAGCAGAAGCAGCATTCTGAGCTGCTGGGAATGACTTCTATCGTTTATCTGTGTGTTCAGTCACATCAGGAAGCTGATGGGGAGGGCAGTTACCACTCCTGTTGGCCCGCACATATGTTGTTGCCTTGCATGTCTAACAGGTGTTCACGGAGGCCAGAGGAGAGAATTCGATCTCCTGAAACTGGAGTTATGGATGGTTTTGAGCCATGGTGTGGGTGCTGGGAACCAAGCCGAAGTCCTCTGTTGGAGCAGCAGGTGATCTTAACCATGGAGCCATCTCTCTAGGTCCTGTTTGTTTTTACGGGTAACATTTAAACTTGGTTTAGCTTTCTCTTAGGTTCAGAACATTCCTGATTTATAAGCCCTAACCATACTTGTACTGATTTAAAAGGGGGAAAAAATTGCCTAAATTCCTGGGAGAATCCATGGAATATTTTAAGACACCAGAATGCAAATTCAAGTTCTCTCCATTTCTGAGAAGCTTGTACCTTGAAGCCAAACACTATAACATGAGGGAATTAACAAATCCCCATGATTCGAAACAAATGTGTTCTCTTCACCTGAAGACAGGCAGTTTCTGTTTCAAACAAGTGAAACGAGAGAGTTCTGTCAATGATCCATAGAAGGAGGCACACAAAAGAGCCCTGTCCCCTCTCCCTGGGGCTGACAAGGCATACAGCCTCAGTAAGTTTATGATGGAACACAGAAAGTCAGAGTCCTAACCCCCAGGGCTCTAGGCTATTTCTAAAAAGACCTTTAGAAGCATGTAGACAGGATGCATTTGATGCTACCTTGCTTCTTCCTGGAGTATGTCCCCCAAAATGTTTGGATTTTACTGAACATGTGTGTCAGATCAATTTCAGGCCCCATCCACCAACCAAAACCTTGGGGTCAAACATGGCAGGATGGAAAGTAAGCAGGAGTAAGCTTCTTGGCTGGTGGGGACCTGAAAGTGTCACTTGGGACTTCATTTTCACTGTGGCTACCAGTGAGTCTTATTCTGCAGCTTGGGGCCATGAGATGTCATGCGTGCACGACATTATAATCACGTGAACTGTTCTGTGAAAAAGGGAGCCAGCACAGCCACAAGCACAGGGCATGTGGGAGACAGTAATCCAAAGAGCAGCGGATTCCAGCACATAGCTATTCATGCTTTCCTGACTCTATGTATGTCATAGGGGGTTAAACCTCTTTGGGGCATTTGAGAAATGTGAAATAGTAACACAGTGGGTAGTGTCTAACTCTGGGCCAGTTTCTCACTGGGACACCATAAGAAACTGCTGGAGTTCATCTTGCTCATCTGAAATTGGGATGACAACCTCTGGCTCACCTGCCCTATGAGATGTGGGCGTTCTTTATAGAGAGTCGCTCATTGGTCCTCCTGGGTATGGACTCTTCCGTTTCTGGTACTCCCCACACACTGTGTAAGAGGAAGTATTCCAGCATGTCCTGCCCATCCCTTGCCCATGCTATTTGATAGTCCCCTCCACACACACACTTTTCTGGATAGTGTCTACTCAGCTCTTAACTGACACAGCCCTTCCTCCCTATAGTTGTCTGTCATTGCCCCAATTCTAATCCAGATGTTTCCTCTAACCATGCCACATGTGCCACAGTACTAGATATGCCACAGTGGTTTCCTCCTCTTCCACTGCATACTACTGGAGAGCAGAGATGGAATTCTTCTGTGCTCGTCCCCAGAATCTCTTAGACCCGTGGGTGTAGCCAGCAGTGGATGATCAAGGGTCTGGGACTGTTTTATGTGCTATCTATGTCTTCTATATATTGTCTCAACTTACTCTTTTTTTTTTTTTTTTTTTTTTGGTTTTTTGAGACAGGGTTTCTCTGTGTAGCTTTGCGCCTTTCCTGGATCTCACTCTGTAGACCAGGCTGGCCTCGAACTCACAGAGATCCACTTGCCCCTGCCTCCCGAGTGCTGGGATTAAAGGTGTGCGCCACCACCGCCCGGCCTCAACTTACTCTTTAAATAACTGTATTGTGCTAGTGTGATTATTATCTACAGTTTGAAAAGTGGTCTGTTATAGAAACAGAATGGCAATAGATGCGCAGACATGTTCTTTACCCCTTACCCTAAGTCAAAGCTACATATAGTGATCAACAGATGTTGGCAAATGGAGGGAATGAAGATTCAAATTTATAAATGCATTAAACTCTGCAATCCTGCCATCCAATAATTGGACTGGATATCAAGCATAAAACCTACCCATGCTTGCTCTTGAGGCCTCACCTCTTAATGTTCATTAATAGTCCTTGAGCCCTATGTATCATATTCATCTGGCCTCCATCAGCTTTTCAGTATTATTTTCTCCCTGAAGTGCTCTAGGACAGTGGGGGAAGAAATCCCATTTCATGTACCAAGGGTCTCACCACGTCCAGGGAAAGTCTGAGTTGGAATATCACTTCCCGCGGGCATATGCATTGACATGCTGTGCATAATCCACCTGAAAAACCACTACAACATTTTACATGTCTTTTAATTTATCTCCCTCTTGCAAAGAGACAGCAAGCTGCTCAGGGGCAGAGACTACAGCTGACTTTTTCTCCATCCACCTGTCTGGCTTAATTAAACCTGACACGAAAGGCTCAAAAGAAAATGCTTGCCATGTGAGTGAACAGGAAATGCTCATCATATACAGGAAAGGGGCATTCACTGAATGTCTTCCAGTCGATCCTTCAGAGGCCAGACTCTCTTTAGTCACCACATGGTTGTGAGGGAGTATTTAGAGGGTATCTTTCTTACTCTTCCCTGCATTCCAATGTCTGCTGCCTATTAGAAGAGAAACAGACTGTGTTTGTTACTTTTGGTTGCTATGACCAACACTGTGACCAAAAGCAACTCAGGGAGGAAAGAGTTCCTTTGGAGATTACAGTTCATCCTTGAGTGATGCTGCCAGTACCCAAAGCGGAAACCTGGAGGTGGGAGTTGGTGCAGAGGACATAGAGTGCTCCTTACGAGCATGCTTCCATGGCTTGCTTAGCTTATGCAACCCTTGACCACCTGCCCAGGGATGTCACCACCCAGAGTGGGTTGGGCCCTCCCACATTGACCATTATTCAAGCAAATGCCCCATGAACCAGTCTAATGGAGGTAATTCATCAACTGAGTTTCCCTCTTCCCAAGTGAACTCTCGTTTGTGTCGAGTTGACAAAAACCAGCACACAGGCAAAGAGGCGTGACATCATTGCTGACAGGAGACGGAAAGAAGAACAGACGAAACCAAGGCAGAATCACCCGTTCTTCTACGGCTACTCAGTTGTTCAGCACGTGAACGCTGATGGAAACGTACAGGGTGTAGGAACAATCCAGCATTTCCTTGAACATTTGCCTCTCGGGAGCCAGAGGAATGATCATCCTGACCCACATGCTCCAAGGCCTCCCCAAGGTCCTGAAAATAGCCCTGACTATAAAGGAAACATTCCTTACAAAGGTGAAAAGTAACCCTAGTATAGAATATAAGTAGTAATTCAATCACTTCTAATTCATAATAAATATCATGGTATTCCGAAAAAAAACTATCCTCTACAGATCAACCATAATATACCAAGAATATGCCAGACAACTTACCCCCCTCCTACTGACCACAAATGCTCTGCTAAGACATCTGTGAGAAAGGGCATCAAGAAAGAAGGACAGAATAACAGAAGCCCGCAGGAAGCCACTGGGGTTGAGGTAGGCACTGTCAGTGGAAGAAGAATCAAACACAGAGCTGAGACTTTGAATCCAAATTGCCCAGAGTTCACAGTTTCACACGGATAGGACTCTGTTCTTTCAGCTTCCCGCTGTAACATACATGCCTGTGTACATGAAGCATCTCAGACTAGGGCACAGGGAGAAATCTATCACCAGGTTCTCTGATGGACAGGGACAGTCGGCAGAAGCAAGGAGTCTAATTTTCAGTGTCCTCTTTGGTGACACATCCAGGTTGAACTGGCTTGAGTTCCTCACTCTGGGAAATTTAAGTAATCGCAAATCTAGCATATTAAATAATTACAACTTACAGTTGGGACCACACAGCAAGACCTGTCATTTCTATTTGCTATTATGAGAATGGCCCACCAGCATAGACCCACAATGGTACAAGAGAAATCAAGGATGTGGCAGGGTTGTTCGTTAACAATGTTGTGGTCCAAAACCGTGCCTGCTGTATGGGCTAGGTACAGCACAGTTCTCAGACCACTTCTTCAAATGATGCAGTAAAGGAGAAAACGGCTCACACTATGGAGGCTGACATTTGGTCATACCAGACTGTGGTGGATGGAATGAAGATGGCCCCCATAGGCTCATAGGGAGTGGAACTATTAGGCTTGGCCTTGTTGGAGTAGGTGTGGCCTTGTTGGAGAAAGTGTGTCACTGGAGGTAGACTTTGAGGTTTCAGAAGCTCAAGCTAGACTCAACGGCTCACTCTCTCTTCTTGATGTCTATGGATCCAGATGTAGAACTCTCAGCTACCTCTCCAGAACCATGTCTACCTGCATGCAGCAATGCTTCCTACCATGACAATAATGAACTAGACCTCTGAACTGTAAGCCAGCCCCCAATTAAATGTTTTCCTTCATGAGAGTTGCTGTGGTCATGGTGTCTCTTCACAGCAATAGAAACCCTAGCTAAGACACAGACATTACTGCTCACTACTGTGATCTGAGGAGCATCACTCATCCTCTCTCTGCCTTAAACATTACATTTTGAGAGTATTATTTGAAACATTATAGAAACATACTGTAGATGTACCAGATGTCTCAGTGTTTTATACTGTCCCTCAGCCCAAGAAAAGCCCCCATGGAAAAGGATATATAGAGTCACCCCTACACAGGGATGCCTGTAAGCCAAGTGCTGAGAAAATGAGTCTATCTGCAGATCCACCAAACGCAATCGCAGTTCACTGCATGAGCCCTCCTCACCTGGGACACTTGGAATTCTTGAACATTTTAGCTGGGTATCAGTGCATCTGACATATCATTGATGTTCAGGAAATGCTTGATATATGAAAGCATAAATAAATAGGATGACTAGTCGTGAGACCTGAAGGGTTAGTAGAGGCAGGTCATATTTCAGTCCTACTGCATCCCCCAGCAACCTCCGTCTACAGAATAAATGTGAGTGGTGCCAGTGGATGCCTCACAAAGCAAATATTTCTACAGCAAAGCATATGTTTATTCTCTTCCATTTCATCCCGTGTTTACTTATTCATAGCCTATGAAAAGCTGTGAGCTGCAAACATTCAAGTTTCCTCATTACATTCCCCAAAGTGGGAGGTTGTTTTCTCTTTCGTGTAACACCTTTCTCAGTGTGTAAAAGAAATTCCACCAAACACTTGTAGAAGCTCCTCAGCAAGGGCCAGTAAGATGGTTCAATGCGAAAAGTACTTGCAGCCAAGCCTGAAAACCCAAGCTTCATTCTCCAACCGACACCGGGGAAGAAGAGAATCAACTACTACCACGTGTTCTCTGACCTCCACACACCTACTGTGGTGCGTGGCCCCCTCCTTCCACACAAACATGCCAAATAGAGAGATGTTTTTAAAAAGGGAAACGGTCACAAGAGATGACTACTGCTGAGTCTGAAATAATCCAACAGCAGTAGAATGTTTTTACAGCCCTTGAGAGCCTCAGAGGACAACGGCTTTCACAGAACCTCAGCAGAAATTGGGATCTGTATAAATACTGTTACCAGGAAGGCCATGGAAACCACGTCGTGCCCCAGCATCCCGGCTCAGCTGGGGAATGAAGAAAAGAGCTACTTTTCTCTTCCAGCTGACCAACGCCAAGGATCCACATTACTTGCACAGTTTTTATCTTCCACCCAGATCTTCAAATGTTACACAATTTATCACACTTGTTCTCATATTCCGCTTCGTGATTGGTCCAGGGACCTGAAGTCTTCTTAGCATCTAATCCCTCCTCATCTTCCCCTCACATTTACTTCATCATCCCAAATTGATCACTGTGTCCCATCTATTTTTCAGCATGCCTTCCCTTCCCTGACTCTTGTATTGCCCATAATTATATAACCTGTGCCACTCTGATACATCCATGAAGTAATGAGGTTAATTTTGCCATTTCCTTCCCGCGGGGCATCCCTTTGGGTGGGCTATTGAAACATCCTTCAGTTGGACGTCTTTGGCATCCGTCTTGCTTCTTGCTGATCCTTACAGTACCATCCTTCTGAAACTAATTGGAGACTAATTGCCTTATTATGCCCTATAGTTAATTCTCAAACTTCTTAACATAACACCTAGCACTCCTTGAAACCTAATCACAATGCATTTATTATTTTTACCTATTACCGCTTGCACCTGTAGTTACATACCAGAATTTCATGCTCTGTACCTGCCTTAGCTTATTTTCTGTTGCTAGAATAGAATGCCCAAGACACAGTAATTTATAGAACAAGACGGTTATTTGTCATGATATTCATGGCTGGGATGTTGGGGAACATAGTGTCTGGCTCAAGTTCAGGCCCTGGTGAGGTCCTTCCTGCTGGGCCATGGTACAGCAAAAGATCTCCCACGAAACAGAGCGAGAGTGCCACCTGCTCTGGTGGGTTAACTAAAATGTCCCCATAGTTTCAGGCATTTGAATGCCTGGTTCCAAGTTGGTAGCACTGTTCAGGGAGACTCAGAAGGTGTGACATTGCTACAGAAAGTCTGTCACCAGGGGTGGGCTTTGAGGATTTAAAGACATGCCATTTCTAGTTTGATCTCTCTGTTTCATGCTTACAGTTCAAGATGTGACTTTGAGCTCTCAGCTGCCTCCTCAGCTGTCATGCCTGCCACCACTGCCTCTGCTCCATCATCATGGACTGTAAGCTTCTAGAACCATAAGCCCAAATATATCTTCCTTCCATAAGTTGTTTTGGTCATGGTGTTTTAATACAGCAATGGAAATATACCTTCCATCCTTAAGTTGTCTTTTTTTTTTTTTAAGATTTATTTATTACGTATACAGTGTTCTGCCTGCATGTGTCCCTGTGGTCCAGAAGAGGGCACAAGATCTCATTACAGATGGTTGTCAGCCACCATGTGGTTGCTGGGAATTGAACTCGGGACCTCTGGAAGAACAACCAGTGCTCTTAACTGCTGAGCCATCATACTCCAGCCCCATAAGTTGTCTATTTTGGTCACGGTGTTTTACCACAACAATAGAAAAGTAACCAATACCTTTCATAACAAAGAAGTTTCTCAATAAACAATCTATTTAACTGACGAATAGGTTAATCCATTTATGAGGGAAGAGCCTTCACCAGGCAGTCATCCTTCCTGGAAGGTCCCACCTCTAATCACCATCTGGGGATTAAATTTAAAACACATGAAACTGAGGGGACACACAGAAGCCACAGTATTAAGTTTTCACATATTGCTCTTTCTTCAACTCTCTTTTCAAGCCCAACACAAACATCACCTCCTACTTCATTTCCTTTAGGATCTGCCTATAGCTTCCAAATTCAGAAGCCATTATGTGACTATAGAAACTTTCAGGCTCTATATTCTTTTTGATGTTCAACTATTACCTTTAAGTGGCATTTTTGACTTTTAAAAATGGATCTCAAGTAGCAAAGGTCACACTCTTTTTTAAGAAATGCATTTATTGAAGAAAATGTTGATCAGATTAGCAGATGACACATTGGGATCAAGTTATTCTCTTGGGAGGGAGGTGCATATTACTATCCAGTAATCACTATGCTGAAAAACAGAGGAAAAGCATGTGAAGACAGAGGTTCATTCAACATGTCACTTTTTTCAATTCAAACTGGGCTAATTCACTTCCTCATTAGAAAGTGAAAGACATCGGTGCCCTGGAAAGACTAATGAATCAGCCTGATTGTGCCATGGATTTCTAACTCTATGGGAATAGTGTTCCTTGCTCTTGAACTCGAAGAAGCATGAGCCCGTGGGAAGACAGGTTCCAACACTATCCAATTTTTCTGTTTCTTTCATTGGTACTTATGAGTGGTGGAGACTTGGGTGGCACTGTCATTCACTGCTGAGCATAGCATGGCCAAGTTTGCTTGGAAAATGCCTATTTGACGCTAGTGAAATTCCAGTAAGTCACAATATTCAAAAATTCTGAGAGAAGGAGGAAAGTCCTTCAGCTCTTAAAATCAGAGAGAGGACATCCCAGATATTTAAACACTATTAACCGTACAAGGTACCTAAAAAAACACATGGATGTTTATTCGCCCTATAGTTGTATTTACATCAAGCTTTTAAAATTCAGTTTTTATTATTCTAGTTCTTATTTGGAACATATGCCATGGCTCATAAAATATTTATTCTAAGAACACAGAGTACTCTTGGTAGATGAATAAATATTGAGATAAGAATCCACTTATTCTAAGTAGCCCTCACCAGAAAGTTCGTTTTATTGGTTACTGCTTTTTATTGCTATGCTGCAGCATCTCTAAGGGAAGGAGACTGTCTAGATACGTAATCCTGGTTGGTGCTTTAGGACACATGGAGTTCTGGGGGTTTTGAAGTCAGTTGCCACAGCCAAAAGGACATGGTCAATATATGACATACGGTAATTACCTTGTATTGAGGTCACATTTCTTGTTATAGCATTATTGCTTAGTGGCATGTCCCTTAGCTGATGGACAGTTTACAGAATATGACAGAATACCCCAGGAAAGGTTATTTTCTAGGTGCTTTAAATAACTGGTAGAAATGTTCATCTTGGGCTGAATTCTTTGGGAGTCTTCTTAGTGATGACATCTTTGAGACATTTATAGGAAAATAATAATTTTGATCATTTTTATTATTATTAACAAGTATATTGATTTTTTGCCTTTCATGATGATGAGTGGGGCTTTCTTTCCTTTCCTGGAAGGGACAGGACTTAGTGTCTCATATCTAATATGCAAAGGGGACAAACTATAGCGTACCAGCACTTACTGAAAACCCTGGCAAGTACCAGTTTAACCTGGTGATTAATGTTACTATCTTGACAATGCCGTCCTGATAGACTGCTCATCCTGCATATGACATTGCTGAGGCACATCAAACCCTATTCTCTTTATAATTATTCTGTAAATCCAAAGTTATTTCAAACTTAAAGGTTTAAATTAGTCTTGGTAGGTAATTCGGATTATTCTTCCATCTGCTGTTAGTTCAAGAAAATGAATGAAAGAAAATTATTGATGTAGATTGGAAGGTAGTACTTGTAACAGATCTGATAGTAAACTGCTATCCAAAACATACAAAGAACTCTTAAACACTGGGAATAATCAATCTGATTTCACAATGGGCAAAACAAACCCACACAGACATTTAAGCAATGAACATATTAACACATGCATGACAAAGAAACATGTGAAAAGATGCTCAGGTGCAAATTAAAGCTGTCATGGGACTTCACCAGGTACCTAATCAAATGGCCCAGATTCACAACAAAGACCAGCAGGGATATATTACGCTCTTTCATTGCTGGTAGGAGTATATAATGGTCCAGTCACTCTTGGAGACAATTTAAAGTTTCTTATAAAATTAAACACATCCCTACCATGTGATCCAATAATCACGCCTCTTCATTTCTACCTAAACGAGCTAGATATTTAAGCCTCCCTAAAAACACACATGCACATTTTGACTGTTTTACTCATAATTGATAAAATCTGAAAAGATCCAAGATATCCTCCACAGATGAAAGGAAAACTATACTGTGGTACAACAAGACAATGGAATATGGCCAACACTAAAAAAAAAAAAAAAAGTGAGTTACCAAGCCACAAGAAAACACGGGAAACCTGAAATGAATATTATGAAATGAAAGAAGTCAATCTGAAACAGTGTTAGATATTATATGATTACAACTCTATAGCGTTTTGAAACAAAACACATGGCTATGGCTATTTTTTTTTTAGCTGAGGATCGAACCCAGGGCTAAATCCCCAACCCGGCTATTTTTTTAAATGGTTGCCAGAGATTAAGGGAGAAGAAGGGATGAATAGGCAGAGCACGAAGGGTTTGGGAGACAGTGGAAGTGACCAGTATGATACCACAGTGGTGGCTATGTATCATATGCTTGCCTACAAGTAAAGCCTAGTGTAAACGATAAACTTCAGTTGCCAGTTTGGCGCTGTAGATTCCTCAATTATAAAATGTCTTACTCTGGAGTAAGTAGAAAGTGAGAGAGGCTCTGTGTGTGGGGGACAAGAGGTGTAAGGTAACTTCACATTACTTCAGCTAAGTTTTGTCATAAATCAAGAACTTCCCTTTAACAAATTCAGTACAATTAAGAAAAACATTAAAGTGCTCACTAGGTACCTCTAAATCATGTGCTTATTCCAAAGCTCCAGAGTGATTACAACGTAGCATACCCAACACTGAAATTCTTCCTAGCATGCCTCTACCACCTTTAAATTTGTGATCTGTGCTAATGGCCAAACATCAATTCTCCCTCCTTTACATCTGAGACTTTCCAGCACAATATCTGATTGGATTTGATCATAGCTGGAGTTTTCTCCAGTCCTGCCCAGCCACACCGACCCCACAACTGCTTATAAAATAATCACTCAGAAGCTCATATTAATTAAACTGCTCAGCCATTAGCTCAGGCCTACCACTGTCTAGCTCTTACACTTAAACTCAGCCCATTTCTGTTAATCTATATGTCGCCACATGTTCCGTGGCTTTACCTGCTGCCTTTACATGCTGCTCCCTGGACGGCAGGCTGGCATCTCTCCCTCTCAGCCTTCCACTTCCCAGACTTTGTCTTTGTCCTGCCAAGCCCCGGCAGTCCCGCATCCCACTTATAAAATAAACACAGAAACACTTACATTATTTAAACTGTTTGGCCTAATGGCTCAGGTGTCTTGCTATCTACTTCCTGTATCTCAAATTAACACATATCTATTAGTCTATAAGTTGCCACATAGCTCGTGGCTTACCGGTACCTTACATCTCGCTTGTCATGGCAGTGGCTGGCTGCGTCTCTCTGCCTCAGCCTTCCACTTCCCACACTTCTCCTCTCTTTGTCCCGCCAATAGATACTGTCTGGCTACTGGCCAATCAGCATTTTATTTATCAATCAATCATCCACAGCATTTGATTTTGTTCATTTCCTTCAAGTCAGCCTGTTCGTTTGGGTTTCCCGGCACTGTGGGACAAGGATTCCTCATTCTACCCCTGTTATCTTCAAACTTCCCTCCATCTCCCACACTCCAGTCCATGGAACTCCATAGTGGTTCTTGCAAATGCTAGATCTGTGTTCATCTGGTACTTTTATATCTACTGGGTCTGGTAGTCCCAACGGTTTTCCTTCCTTCTAAAGGCACAGCCCTCTCTACCCTCTAATACACAGCACTGTTCTCTCCTCTTCTGGGGAACATACCTACAGCCCTTTACACCTTGCAAGGTTGAGATGTCTTTGGGGAGGTGCACAGAGAATTTTTCGAAATGTTACAAGGATACCAAGTTGAAATCGTTATAATAAAACATGTGTCTAATCTAGAACATCATGAACTTCCTTTTTAAAATTATTTAATTACTTTTATGTGTATCTGTGTGCATGTATATCTGTGCACCACATATGACTATACAGTGCCCATGGAGGCCAGAAGAGGATATTGAATTGCCAGGAGTTACAGATGGTTGTTAGCCACCATGTAGGTGCTGAGAATCAAACCCAAGTCCTCAAGATGAATAGCCAGTGCTCTTAATTACTGAGCCACCTCTCCAGCCCTACCATGAACTTCTTAACAGTGAGGGCCTGTCACAGTCAACCATCAGGTCCTATGCCTGGCATTTATGGAAGGTTAATGCTCCAAGATTTCCATTAAATCGTTGGAGATGCCTTTGATTTATTGTTGAGTTGAATGCCTTTGATAAGGAACAGTGTACTTCCGTGTAGAGCAGAATTCTGCCTGCCTGATATGAGTTCAGGGGCCACACAGGAATCCTGTCAACGCACACCTTTTTACACATTGCCCAGGTCAGGGCTGCCATACATCATTCTTCTTTCTCCATTATGATTCATTCATCCACTCATGTATTTCTTCATATCTGTGTTAGACAAAGAATAATGGTCCTTCAACAAGTCACTTTAATATTTCAGAAATCACAGGCAAGGTAAATTTGACTCTGCCTTTAGGTCTTACCTTGTTTGCAACTCCCAGCTGAGTGTTATGATCACCATCTTTTATGAAGTCAATGTGGACCACAGTTGATCCTTGGTTAGTGTTCTAGCTAGTGGTTAACTGTCAACGTGTCCCAGCCTGGAATCACAAGACATCGCAATTGAGACATTGCCTTTCTCAGATTAGTCTGCAGGCATATTTGTACAAGACCATATTTATCATCACAGCCTGCCGTGGTTGGCACCCTCTCTACGCAGGTGGGTCTGGGCTATCTAAGAAACCTAGCTATATATGAACCTATGAATGAGAAAGCCAGTAAGGGACATTCCTTATGGTTTCTGCTTCAAGTTCCTGCTGGAGCTCCTGTCCCAACTTCCCTCAATGACAGACTGTGACCTGGAAGTATAACCCAAATACATCACTTCCTCCATAAATTGCTTGTGATCATGGCATTACTTATAGCAATAAACAGGAAACTGGAATCGTTAGTTTGGGTATCTATATCTTGAGACTCTCTTCAATAAAGACTGAGCCCAGTGAGTCCTATGTCTAGGACCCATTCCAGCAGAGAAGACTTTGAATAATTCAAGTATTGTATAATCATGTTATTTGTATCCCCTGACAGCAGAATTTACAATGCCTCGTTTAATGAGAAATTGAATGGAATATGTGTTTGAAAAATTAATCCATTTTAATAATATATGGCCCTGAGACTGGCCATCCCTGGCAGAGTTTAAACCTATAAACTAAGGGACCATGAATACCAATTACAGTAAAAAGTAATGAGATATGTATTATTTCCCTAAGAAAATTACTTTTAATAATATGCATTCTGACATCCTTGAGATTAATTGCACAATTATGCAGTTCCAAAGTGTAAAGAGTAAAACTCTAAGCTGTGGTGAGGAAGAAGGGAGCACTCACATTTACTAAAAACCTCAAAAGCCTCACCCCTGAAGAAACTCACTTGCAAAGTTACCGAAGTTTAAAGAAGCTAGCTTCCCAATAAAAATATTGATCAATCTTCCGTTTAGCGAAACCCAGGGACTTGGGGTAATTTAACAGTTAGTAAAAGAATAATGGCTAGTACACTGTGAAACACACTGAGCTGAAACAGACTGAATATTGAAAAACAAAACAAAACAAAACACAAGGTTGTTCACCAAAGGGAGGCTGAATAAATAGATTTGAGAAGAAAACACGACTCTGGAAATGCTTTTCCATTGCCTTATAAAAGCCCTGCTCTCAGCAGGCAGACATTAGGGAGAATGAATTGGGAAAGAAATTACAGGTGAGAAATTAGCTTTGAGATTTTGGCAGTTTGCCATTCAGGACCTACAGATCAGAAACTCTGGGCCGAAAGTTGTAGAAGGCACAGCTCCCTGAGTAACACATGAGAGTTGTAGAGTTCCATGAATACCTACCTGGTCCCTGTGTGGTCCCAAAAAACAATCAGGACTCATCCAAAAAAGAAGCTTTCCTACTACATTGGAGCCAATTTTAGTCAGGCAGCTCTGGTGACCAGAAAGTTTCCTGTGTTAAGCAGAATAAAAGCATATTTGGTCCTTTTAAAGCAACGGTCCTGTGACCATCCTGGCAGGAATGAAGATATTCTAATGAGACACTTGTATCCTCCTCGTGGCTATCAGACTATCAGAACAACAGACCCCAAGAAATTGGTGTGTCCACAGGAAACTTGCTGGGAGAAGAAGGGGAAGGCTAAGTTCTTTGGACCAGCCAGAAGGGGTACTTAACTCTTGGGAAAAGATTTCACACATTTCTGACGATTTGTCAGACAACGTTATAGGAGAGCCTCGGGATGAGGATGGGTGGTACCACATCTTGACAGGCACAGCTTTCCTATGCATACTTCTGGTCTTCTATTCAAAACCAAACCTCAGGCTGGAGATGACTCAGGGGTCAGGAGCATTTACTGCTCTTGCAGAGGACCTGAGTTTGGTTCCTAGCACTCATGGGGAGAAGGTAGGCTTGCAACCTCCTGTAACTCTAGCTACATGGGATACAACGCTCTCCTTAAGGGTAACTGGTTCATGAGCACCTCCCACCCACACCACACCACACACACACACACACACACACACACACACACACACAAACACACACAATCAAACATAAAAATAAATCTTTAAAATCTAATCGGCATGTTAGGATCTTGGAGATAGACTTGTGAAGGAGATTCCACTGGATTTCTTTATCATTGAATAAAATTAATTTTTCTGCTTTTTTGCTATTACATGTGTAATTGGCTTATTGAGGCTGGCTGGCCAAACCTGTTTGGTTAAGGGTGATCAGGGCTCAGGTTCTAACCTTAACCCTGATAAGAGTTCCACATCTACCCCCAAGGCACCACTAAGAACAGCACTTGAACGAAGAGCCCTGTGCACTTGTCTGAAGACATCTACTATGTCCCCGTTTGTCACTTCTCACATCAGGACTTCCATTCTTTCAGTGAAATAGCACAAACAGGTCATTTCAACACCAAGTTCTGATGGCATTCAAGCTGCTAAAAGGCAAACTATCTTATTCCTAGATATTTTTTTGAGTTTATAATTATGTTTCTGCATAGTCACGCTATAAATAGCTATTTTAGCCCCCAACAATGGCTGAGAAAGCCACACCATAACAGCCCCTGGATGGGCACTCCCACCACAGCTGGTTACCTAGTCCCTCTGTTCAGTCTGCCTGCCCATGAATGACAGGGTGGGGCCTTGATGCTGCTCTGATCCCCGTGGCACCCGGAAACCACTGTCCATCATCCACACTGCGGAAGGGAGGAAAGCGGGCAGCACACAGATTGCAGCTTACAGATTCACTGTAGCGCTGTTGACTTCTGTATTGGCTTGTCCCATTCTCACAGAGTGTTGTTAACTATCCACTTGAAAGTCAGTTTATAGCCGGGCGGTGGTGGCGCACGCCTTAAATCCAGCACTCGGGAGGCAGAGCCAGGCGGAGTTTGAGGCCAGCCTGGTCTACAGAGTGAGTTCCAGGAAAGGAACAAAGCTACACGAGAAACCCTGTCTCAAAAAAAAAAAGAAAGTCAGTTTATTAGATTTCTATAGGATTTCTTATATATCAATATATCTTTCTTGAGGAAATTTATTTTTTTAATTTCCAGGTTAGCTGGTATTTGCACTTAGATTATTCTAATTGCTATGTATTATAGGCAGGAGGAGTCTGTGCCCAGGGAGGGGCCCACCTTTCGTGAAGGCTCAGATATTAATAGATGTTAGAAGTTTGTATCTGAGTATATATAATTTAGTGAGACTTTACAAGTTGTATTTGCTGTAGGCTTAACACTTCTTGTGTGATGCTTCCTCATTTTACAGGTTGGACCGCTATGTTTCAAAGCTTGAGAGAAAGGGCAGTGAATTCAATTTGGTATTTTTTGTACTATTGCTGGGCCCTACGCTTTGGTGGCTATCTCTTGTCTGTCAGCTAGCAGGGCCAGGACATGGCTCAGGGTGACTTTTCTTGGAGCCCAGCACATGGTTTATCAGCCCTCCCTGGCAGATGTGGTTTTGTTAATGCAGCCAAATTATTTTCCAAAAAATAAAGAGATAACGAGTTCTGGTTACCACCTGTGCCTCTTACCTTGTGTTCTGGGACCTGGGCAGCTGTGCCCTCACTACCTGTGGGGACAAGTTCTGAGGTTTGTCCCTAAGGGGAGAGGGATAACACCTGTTGAGAAATCCTCAGCTGCTGGTGGTCCCTAGAGCAAAGTGCTGGACTCGGCTACTAGAGCAAAGTGCTGGACTCGGGCTCCAAGGGGACTTACTACTTTTGCTTTTCCTTTCCAGGTTGAGGGTGGAGCTGGGAGATCAGGTGGGCTTGAACCTGGAGACACTCGAGCTCTTTTCCTCCAGCTTGATTCTGGGCCGAACGATGTGGATGCTCCTCATCTGAGTCCTGGCTCCAGCTGAGTAGCTCTGTAGTGATCTCATGTGGTTGGTCCAGCAGATTGGGCGGTGCCCTTGGACATTCCCATCAATGTTAGGTGAAATCAAGGAAATTTTTGGTAAGGTATTACGTATGTATCCTGTGGCTGAAGTTCTTGTGCATCTGTACAAGCGGATCTATGAGAAAGCACTGTAAAAACAGTGACAAAAATGACAGATTTTAATTCTGTAACCGTAAGTCGGTTTATCTGTAGTATTTTCTTTTTTTTCTTTTTTTTTCTTTTCTTTTTTTCTTTTTTTTTCTTTTTCTTTTTTTTAAAGACAAGATTTCTTGGTACATAGTCCTGGCTATTGTGGAACTTACTCTATAGACCACGCTGGTCTTGAACTCACAGAGATCCTCCTGAGTCTACTTCCCGGGTGCTGGGATTAAAGGTGTGTGTGCCACCACTGCCCAGCTTATCTGTGCACATTAATATCTGTAGGGAAAGGATTAATAATATAATTTTGGAATCAAACCCTCTCCTGTATAGAGTCTTGGGGCATTTTTTTAAAGAACAAAACGATAAAACAAAGAAACAAAAAAGCCCCACAACCTTAATAGCTTAGCTCCTAACTAAATTAATTGTGAATTTTTGTTAAACTTTCAGGTTTCTTTTGGGGATGCACAGGGGTTTATTTGAGTTTCTTAATGGATATGCAAAGATCTTTGGGTGCAATGTACTGCACAAAAACAGCATTTGGAGAAAAAACAGGCCTTTTAAGTTTTGTACATGTGTCGTAATGTGTAATGGTCTCAACCTATTGGTCCTATTCTATCAATTCTCCTAGGTTTATATTGGGATTCAAGGCACACACCATGCTCAGCCAGAAAAAGTGCTTTATATGAATGGAATCATGTTACGTCCACTTGCAGCCTACTTGATATTCATAGACGTCTGTTTTGCATGTATTAATAGTTTAGTGGTGTTCATTTTTTTTTCTTTTTGAGGCAGGTCTCATATAGTCCAGGGTGGCCTTGAATGTGTTGTGTAGCTAAGAATGTCCTAGAACTCCTTCTGATGGCCTTGGTGTCATGTCTAGATGGTCTGTTAGAAATACACAATTATGAACATTCATATGCAATGATTCTAATAAACATAGAGTTTTACTTATTTTGTATAATTCTTAAGAGCAGAATGTTTGTATATATAGCAAATTTGTTTTTATTTTTAGTTTTGTTTGATTGTTTGTTAAATTAAAAAAAAAAAAGACCAGGCATTGTAGTGCATAATTTTTTTGTGTGTGTGTGGTGATACATGCCTTTAATCCCAGCACTCAGGAGGCAGAGGCAGGTGGATCTCTGTGAGTTTGAGGTCAGCCTGGTCTACAGAGTGTGTTCCAGGACAGCCAGGGCTACACAGAGAGATCTTGTCTTTCTTTTTCTTTTTTCTATTTTTATTTATTTTTCTATTATCAGCTTGATACATTATAAATTCTTATCCTAATAGTGCAGAATTTTAATCCCAGGACTCACAAGGCAGACTCAAGGCCAGCCTGCTCTACATAGTGAGTTCCGGGCCAACCATTGCTGCACAATGAGACCCTGTCACAAGAGTAACTAAAAAGAAGTATTTTTCTTTATTGTCAGTATGAAGTTTGTTCTACTTTCTTGACATAAGGCCCGTGTTGGTCTGCTCTTCTAATTTGTAGCTCTCATTTCTAGTCCTATCTATTGACTTTTCTCATGGCATTATTTTCCTTTAAGAGGTAATATGCTGTTTGTCACATAATATTGCCAACAACTATGAATTTGGCATTGGATTCTGTTTGAGTTTGGGTTTTGTATTCATTTTTAAAGTTTTGTTCCTGGTTCACTTGAGTTCTGAAAACACGTTGGTTCTTACCTTGCTTCTTGGTTTAGAAATAAGCATGCATCTAAGCTTCCAGTCTGAATTCCCTTTGGCCTCTTGTGCTCTGCTTTTGTAACCCTGGCTATCCTAGAACTCTGTGGAGATCAGGCTGGCCTCAAACTCAGATTTGCCTGCCTCTGCTGCCCTGGGCTAAATGCTGGGACTAAAGGTATATGCCACCATTCCCAGGGGGGTTGACTTTTTATAGGTCCAACAGAATAGGTTAAGAGGACTACCCTGAGGAGGTGAGGGGTTTCTTAGAAACACGCCCCTCCTCTTTGTCTTTCCCCGTGGAGTGACCACATTGTCAGCCCTCAGTCACAAGGCCAGGCCCAACTGTGTTCTCTGCCAGTTGGAGAATTCCGCCAGCAGCTTTCCTTCTCTCTTCTATCCCCTGCTCTGCCCTTTTCATCCAGTATCAGGGTTGGCTCTGCTCGCAAAGTAGGTGACTGATCTCTTTGTTTCAGGAGCCACACTTTCTCCCTCTCCTCCTTCCTCACCCTACAACTCTGCTCTGGAAGAAGCAAGGCCCTCTGTGTGAGCTTTTAGCAGCCTGCCCACGCTTGCGAAGCCTCTCACTTTCAGCTTGTCAACTGGAATTTATGGACAAGATGAGGATTTTGATCTGTAGGGTTGGTCCATGCCATCTTCTTTCCTTCCTTAGTCTCTGGTGAAATAGAATAACAAAAATACTTTGGGGAGCAGGCAGCACAGACCCCACTGATTCTTTGCCTTCCTTAGGAAATACGGTTTTAGCAGGATAAGGCTTCTAGCCCAGGACTTCAGCTCTGAGGCCAGTGAAAAGCTGGCCTTCTCCCTTCCTCCCCTACAAGCCCTCTTTTTCCCCCATAGAATGAGGGTCTCCTGCCAGATCAGTGTAAGTAGAGAAGTAGCTGATTTTTATTGAGTACAAGAGCTAATTGAACACTACTTGTGCTCCGGGGTTTTCATTCCCAAAATACAGGAGCCAAACACAGGCCCATCCAACTTCCATTTCTTTCTGGGAGTTTGGCGCGGGAAGGAGCAGGAGGAGACGATGGAAGATGGAGGTGGCCAGTGGACTGGACCTGTAGAAGTCTGGGCAGTTGGGACTTGGGGGAGGCCTGTGACTGGGTGACACCTTCTCTCTCTGTCAGTTGAACCACCGCAACTGGTGGTGGGGGCAGGGAGGGGAGTGGGCAGCGAGGCCACTGCCAGAGCCTCTCCTGCTCCGCTAAGCATTAAGCCTTTAGGGGTGCTCAGTGCTTTCAGCTTTTTTGTTGAAACTCCCTCAGTCTGAAGGCAGGGCCAGGCGGGGGAAAGATAGCAAGGTCCCGTTCTGTGGGGCTCTGCACAGGAAGAGGAGGTGACGAGAGACAGGAAGGAAGCAAACTGTCAAACTGAAAAGAAGAAAAAAAAAATGGGCTTCCCCTACCTCCTTCCTTATGCTGTGGTGACAGAAGATGGTCTACAGTGGCAATTTCGTGGGTTCACAGTTGTGAGCACGGGCCTTGGAGCTGTGGTCCAGGCGGAAGATGAAATGGTGGGTCGAGGATCTCACCATCGCCAACCCTAGCCTGGACTTTCCTCTTTCAAGCCAGAAAGGTCAGATGAGGTAAGGCAAAAAAAAAAGTTGGGGGAGGTGGGTAAAAAAACAAAAAACAAAAAACAAAAAAAACAAAAACAGTTTGGGGAGGGAAGAGGAGAGGAGAAAAGAGACAGAAAAACTGCCAACCCAACTCTGAATGCTGACCCAACCTGAGCCTGGCCATCTGTCTTGATGCCCAGATCTGAGCTGAGCGTTAGACCTTCAGGAGGCTCAGCTCTGACCTTGGCTCTGATGCTTGGGGACTTCACACTCCCCAGACACAGGCAGAGTCTCATTTTGTCTGTGATGAGCACTGGTGACCCTAAGGCCACAGTGGGACTCAATTCGAATCTTTCGCAGTGATGTAGGCTGCTTCTGTTGATTCATTTTGATTTCTTCAAGGATAACTATAAGCACCAAACACTTTGCATTTGCCCTTAGGTCACCTGTTGAGTTAGTTGGGCAGGTTGGTCATCAGTTCTGCCCTCTGCTGGTTTTCTTTATTATTCAGAATTAAAACATCAACCACAGCAAAGGAAAGTCAAGTAGTGACACTGAAAAAAAAATGTCACCTTTCTAAAGAAGAACAGATATGCCATTTCATCTCAGCTTGTCACATACACATGTAGACACGAGTATTCTAGTGTATTAAAAAAGTACAGAACATGAGACCTTCTGCAGTGAGTACCAGTATATGGGTTACCTGTATGCATTATCTGCCTGAAGATATTTATTTTTCTTTTCCACACTTTGATTTCCAGTCAATCAAATTTCTATGCTTTTAGGTCATAACTTCCTATTTGCACTCCAACTACACATCTGAAGGGCAAATATCTCAGTACCACATTATATGCATTGTAAAAAAAAATAACTTTTTTATTGTATAAAGTCAAAGAATGTGGCAAACAGTGAAGCACAGAGTCAGGTGTTATTTCTGATTAAATATTTTGAAAATAGTATGAGCCATTAGATAGTTACATGGCAAGATCTGGGTATTTGTTTTGATCAAGTTGGCAGGTACTTGTTACTTAGTGGAAAGCCACTTATTTATTTATTTATTTATTTTTTGGTTTTTCGAGACACGGTTTCTCCGTGTAGCTTTGCTCCTTTTCCTGGAACTCACTTGGTAGCCCAGGCTGGCCTCGAACTCACAGAGATCCGCCTGGCTCTGCCTCCCGAGTACTGGGATTAAAGGCGTGCGCCACCGCCACTTATTTATTAATTCAATAATGTCAGCATTCATTCTTTAAACCTACTAAATCAAAAAAGGAAGTAATAATAAATTAATGCTTAAAAGGGAAACACTATCCTCCAATGTAGAGAAGAGCCCTGTGCACACAGATAAAGCACTGGAGAAGCCAGGAGAGTTCCACACACAGCTACCCCTTCAAAGGAATGAGGTGCGAAGCTGCTCTTCCTGGAATGCTGGGAAGGATGTCAGTTTACAACCTGGTGATTCGCTGTCTATAAGAAAGGCTCTGCCTTGTCTCTCAGAATTTGTTTTTACTTATCCCAGCCCCTTTCCCCTAAATCTTGAGCATCGCTTTTAAACCACAAAACCCACTCTTATGAAGTCACCTGTGCCTTACAACAGCCTCTCTACGTTATCTTAGGGCCAGGCCAATCCCAACACCCATAGGCAATATGTTTACCTCAGTCAAACTCCCTAGACCCTAAATCTTGGGCACTATTTCTGAGTCAACAGTACTCATTCTTGTGAAAGAAACCAGATGTACTTTATAAGGAATCTCAGTGTAAACATGTCTTAAATTGTTATGCACTTGCAACTGAGTTAAATGTTATCTGAATACTTTTTTTCAAAATTGTGCTGCGCTTCAATACGGCTAAAGTAAAATGATCTGGGCCAGACTCTAGAAGACCTGGCCCAGCATCAGTTACAATCAAATCAGGCTGAGCCAAGTTTCATTCTTATCTCTTCATGGATCGTTTGTTTTGTTTTGTTATTTGTTTTTTTTCTCCCTGCCTGCTGTAAAGCCTGTGGGGAAATCACCACACTTCACGCCCCCATCACCACTGAAGGTGAAAGTAAACTCCAGTTCTCAAGCCAGCATTTAGAACTATAGTTAAAGGACTGAGTGAAATTTAACATCCCTTTCTAAATGGAGGGATCTTATTCTAAGATCATCCTGACTAACGGATTTCCCAGAAGTGTGTGTGTATACTTCAGTTGCTAAGCCTGAAGACGGAAGATTGGAACATTAAAGTTTTAACAGTATGGGTTCCCAGTGTCATTAAAATAGAAACAACATGCACAATGGAGTTTTGAAGCGTTTTGGAAGTGAATGGATTAATGAAATTGACCTCACATTTTATTTTACATTGAAAATATAAAGTAACTTGAAAGTCTTTAACACACAATCTCTACTATGATTTCACACACACACACACACACACACACACACACACACACTATTATTTAGTGAGTATTCACTGACATCCACTTTTGTTTTATGTTTGATACATTTGCTATGTTTCAGGGATTTTTGTGCGTGTGTGCGTTTAGCCCATAACTTACTTTAGACAAGACCTGGGATTTATGTGAAATTTACTGTGACTGAGCTATGCCAATGCTAAG
Organism: Peromyscus nudipes; assembly: GCA_902168325.1. NCBI lineage: Eukaryota > Metazoa > Chordata > Mammalia > Rodentia > Cricetidae > Peromyscus > Peromyscus nudipes. The sequence continues at coordinate 23,678 of CABHPH010153741.1, forward strand.
ATACACACTTTATTGTGTGAGTTTTAAACCACGGTCTCAGGAAGAGCTTACTATAACTGAATGTTGTGACTGATAATTGAACTTAAGAAATTATAATAGCCTTCTGTATTTAGCTGTTAAGCCAAATGTGTCTTGTAGACTGTTGATATTTTCTAAGTATAATTTTAATGGCTTGCACCAATGGGTAGCAAGTACTGCAGAGGTGCTGTTTTTAGTGACTGGATCAGCAGGTGAAAAGCGCTGGCTCCCAGAGTGTGTGTGAATTCAACCTGTGAGGAGCTCAGGTTTATCTCTATAGTTATTTAATTAGAGTAAGTTAAAATATCGGGTATGTGCTTGCTGGTAGTGCAGTATTTGGTAGGATAATTAATATTGTGTCTTTTAATAAAATGTAAGCACTCGTGAGTAAAACCTTTTTGCGTGACTTTTATATCAAGGATTAGTTGGGGGGGTACATATATATTTAGTTAACAAGGACTCCATCTACTGCCTGCTTTGTAATCATAATGTGTAATTTACATCAGTTTGAAATAAGATTATTAAGTAGACAAATGAGAAATATATTTACAAAGATAATATGATTGCTTACTATTTAGTTTTTTTAATTCCTTATTTTTCTGAACTTGTGACTAAAATAAAAGGGTAACATTGTTTAAATTAAGTTCTCCTTTAAGAAGATCAAGATAACCACCACTTACTTTTGTATTGGGAGGGTTGAATTTATCTAAAATTCTTTTCTGAGGTAGATTTTACTCATGTTAATTTCTTAAGGCTCTAGTGTTGTTCGAATCTTAGATGGTCTTTTATTTAAAAAAAAAAAAACGGTACTGGATATTAGGGTAAAAGCTGAAAGATCAGAGAAGCAGAGCAAGCCACAGCCACCACCTATTACCTCACCAACTCCATGAATCCTCTGACTGAATCCTCTGAGTCTTCACCTGAAAGGGTCTCAGTTTCCAGTGTGGCCTTGAATTCACAGAGATCCAGACGGATCTCTGCCTCCCGAGTGATAGGGTTAAGGGTGTGTGCCACCACTGCCTGACCTCTATGTCTAATCTAGTGGCTGGCTCTGTCCTCTGATCCTCAGGCAAGCTTTATTAGGATACATGATATATCACTACACTCTAGTTTGTTTATGACTGTGTATTTCAAAAACAGAATTCAAGAGTATTTTTAACAGGATGACTTATTTAAAAGAGTAAAAAGTACTCACATAAAATTTCTCTCCTGAGAATTCTGGAGTTAGAATCTACAGTATGTGCTAATCAGTCCTATTTTTTCACTAAAAAAAAAAAAAAAAATCCTGAGGCACAAAACAATAACTTAGATGTTTAAAGTACTGAAATTTTTAAAGACTGTGGAACTCAATGTTATAATGTTTATATTGTGATATCCAGATGTTAATATGAGATTTGGGAGCCAGACAGTGGTGGCGCATGCCTTTAATCTCAACACTCGGAAGGCAGAGGCAGGGGAATCTCTGTGAGTTCAAGGCCAGCCTGGTCTACAGAGCGAGATCCAGGACAGCCAAGTCTACATAGAGAAACCCTGTCTTGAAAAACAAAAAGAGAAACAAAAGCAAGCAAACAAACAAACAAAAGTCAGATTTGGGGAATGAAGAAGAAAGGAAAGGGTATTGTCTATGGTTTAATAAAAGATATTTGGTTTGTCAACCTTATACACACTTAGGCATGTTTTGGAAGAGGTTATATTTAACTGGGGAAATGCCTCCATGGGATTGGCCTGTGGGCGAGTATGGAGGACATTTCTTTTTATTGATGATTGATGCTGGAGGGCCTAGATAACTGAAGTGCTGCCAATCCTAGGCTCTTGGTCCTTCGATTTTAAAAATGTAGTTTGAACAGGACATCAGGAGCACTCCAGTAAGCAGCATTCCTTCATGGTCTCTGCTTTAGTTCCTGCCTCCTGATTTCTGCCTTTGAGTGCCCGCCTTGACTTCCCTTCCTGCTGGACTGCAACACTCAGCCGAAATAAAGCCTTTAATTCCCGAGTAGTTTTTGGCCATAGTGTTTGATAACCATAGAAATCTAGTAAGACAAAGAGGAAGATGCAGAGATTGTTTTATGATTTGCATTTGCTCATGAGGTTAATACTCAAATGCATGAGTACTGTAAAAGAAATTGGATTTACACAGTATCAAGTCAACTATAAGGCAAACTTATTGTAACTTTTACAAATCATGTATGAATGATATTTTATAGACACTTCTTAAAGTTTGAGTAGAATCATATAATCTTATATGACCGAGCTGTACAGAGGAAATTTGTATAAAATATGCTCTTGGACTGATGGATTTCTTTTGAGACATGATGTTACATGAACATCACTGTCCTATAAAGATGTGGTTAATTGTGTCCAATTGCTTTAAGGAAAGGATCAAAGAGATTTTTGAGAATAATGTGGAGAAATAATATGAGCTTCTTTCAACAGCCATTTAAAAGTGAAATATTATTTAGCCTGAATGTTGCAATGTTTATCAGCTTTTATTAATTTGGAATTTGTGGTGTATCGTATTGTTCACTCTTATGAAAAATTCACTTTTAATCATCATTTGTAAATATTATATTTAAGGAATTTAATTCAAATTGTGCAAGGGAAAGTACTATAATTTCTGTATGCATAAGTAAGAATATGTTTCTTTAGTCTTTTATATTTAACATATATTTGTCACAAATATTTCTTAATTTGAGCTTTTTTAGGTTTCATTAGGTCTACAAGAGCCTCTGCTACTGTAAATCACCCAGTGCAAAAACCTACAGAATGTTGTCTTTTACTTCTACAATACGTATAGAACATTACACCATCTTTGTGTAAATTTTGCATTATCTGTTTGAAATAATTAAATTATTCCCTTAAATCTGTAACTGATTCAATACTTTTGGAATGTTTGTGCATTCATTATAATGGCTTTACCCTTGGGTAGTAACAATTCCACTCATCAATGACATTGTGTTACATGGTGGTATAGGAAGAAAGTTCTCTCAGAAGCAGGCTAGAATTGTCCTCCATGTATATATTCTGTAAATGTTAAACTTAAGGTGTGTCCATCCTGTCTAAAGCATAGTCACACAAGAAACCTAGGGCAATGTTGCAGGTACCTCACTCAGGATGGTTGTTTCTAGCTCCATCCATTTACCTGAAAATTTCATGATTTCAGTTTTCTCAGTAAATAAATAGTATTTGATTGTGTAAATTGCCACATTTTATTACCTATTCACCATATGTTATACTTCCAGGCTGTTCCAATTTCTGGCTATTACAAGTAGAACAGAAATGAACATGGATGAATAAATATCATGTAGTAAAATGTAGAGTCCTTTGAGTCTATGCCCCTAAGTGGTATAGTCTGTTTTTGGGGCATAACTAATTTCTCCTTTTTGAGGAGCCTCCACACTGAATTCCATAGTGACTGTTTGAGTGTGCACTGTCACCAACAACAAATAAGTGTTCTCCTTTTCTTATCATCCTTCCTATCATTTGCACTCATTTGTATTATTAATCTCAGGCATTCTGACTTTGGTAAGACAGAATCTCAAATTAGCATTAATTTGCATTTACCCCAGCTCTAAAAGAGACATTCAGGATCTAACCCCTCCCCTCAAAACTCCGAAGGCAGAAAGATTTATTCCAATAACAAATATAAGATGATGCTTCCATTTCAGTTTTCTAAATGCTGTTCTCATGAACAGGAGTGAAGTTCATGAAACATTATTTCTTGCATGTATTGATTTTGTCATAAACATTCCTATTACATTTTAAAAATATAGTGAGTCTGGATGAATTGGTCTGAGGGAGGGGAGTGAGGGAGAAGGAGGGAAACTGGGATTTCTCAAGCTGCAGGAGCAACCCTCCTGTACCCACACTGCTGAGACTCGCCTCTCTCCTGAGACATCACCTCTCCCATCTAGCCTAGGTTTTGGATATGCTGGAAGATAAACCAAAGGGAATGAGCTGGAGTCCTAAGGCCTCCCAGGGTCCAGCCAGCATTGGAGAATGAAAAGCAGAAGGTGGGATCACGGGGCTCCTTTTAGGCTCGTCCCAGTCCATATGGCTGAGAGAGAGAGAGAGAGAGAGAGAGAGAGAGAGAGAGGACCTGTCTCAAGATGGTTCTCCAAGCCCACATTACTTCCTCCTCTTCTCCAAGTCTCTGACGTTTATTCTTGTATCCCCTGGAGAGGGGGGGCTTTGGCATAGTGGGAGCTGCACAGGCAGGAGAAGGGTGCCTGTACCCCCAGGGTCTTGTTTCCCCCCTTGGACAGAGATGAAATGCCCTGCTGGGAGAGGAGATGCTACTGCAGAGGTATTCTCCCCGAGCCTTTAAGATTGTCCTGGGGACTGGAGCAAGACCCTGGGATGCTGTTGACAATAAAGGGGTGTGACAAAGCAAAGGGACTCTGGCTCCCTGGGGCAATCTCAGCCACCAGCACAGCTTTAGTCAGAATGGTGGAGAGCATGTTCCAAAGGGGTTCTTAGAATTTAAGACAGGAGTAAGAGCAGAGCTGACTCTGTGGGGCAGCAGGCAGGCTTGGGGAGCAGAGGGATGGGCTGGCTTATTCAGCATGGTCCTCTCATTGGGTTTACCCTACACAAGCAAGTGGGTAGACATTGGTTAGGTTTAGGCAATAGTGAAAAGGAATGATCTGGCTCCTTTGGGGAAGAGAACTGTTTTTAACACTGGGGCTCACAGAATACCACAGGCTGATCTGAAACTTGCGGTGGTCCTCCTGCCTCTGCTTGATAAGCACTGAGATCTCAGGTGTGAACCACCATGATGAGCACTTAACAGTGTTTGTTTATTTATTTGTTTTGAGACGAGTTCTTGCTTTATTAAGAACCATGTCCTGAAATCAAAATCCATTTGTCTACCTATTGAAAGTGCTGGGATTATAGGTGTGGGCCAGTGTGCCCAACTGGGATCTGGCTCCTTTTGTCAACTTCCAATGAGCTTTCAAGGAGAGACCCAACTCTAGCAAGTTGTCCCTCTAACCGCCCCCACCCAACATGTGCTGTTTTACCCTCATGTTCCCCCGCTCCAGACACACACACAGAGGTGGGGGGATAAGTAATAAATACGTAAAAGTTTAACAAATCCAAAGAAACCTGAAACCTCATCGGGACCTTGAGACCTGGTCTCACACATCATTAACACTAGGAAATTGCAGAAATCTCTATTTTTAGAGAAGGGATGTATGAGGTCCCAGGACTCTGTTAGGATTCTTTCTTGTTGGATTTAAAGGCTCACCTCCCTTGTAGAAATCCCCAAGTTCTGCATGGGGAAAGAGCTTCCCGGTTAAAGAATAGAAGTGAAGGTCCTGGCAGAGGTGAGGAGTGGGAGAGAGAAGCTGTGGGGAAGTCAGACTGTCCTGCTAGGGCTGAAATCCCGGTCAGGAGTAGGTGCGAGCACTTTTCTCCCAGATCTGCCACAGGAGTTGCTATGTCCAAATGTCAGTACCACAGAAGACTCCAGGTAGACTGGCCATCTGGGATTCTGTTGGTTGCTGAGGGGCTGGAAACCCCTAGACTTGTGAAGTCTACAATGCCCACCTAACCGCTGTAGAAGGAAGAAGTTTAATGGGGGTCACACGCTGGGGGATCTGGGCAGGAAGCAGCAGTGCGTCATGAGCAGGGAACACGCTTGGAAAGCCAGCTCTCCTCCCAGTACTGGCTCCTTCTAGAAGAGAGCTTTGCTCTCAGCACCTTTCAAACCGTGGGTTGGGAAAGTGGTAGACAATGGCTCTTAGTTTATCATGAGACAAGAACTTCAGACTGAAAATTCTTGTACTCTGAAGACGTTTAACATAAGTATGTTAGTTATGTTAGCTAAACTGTGTGTGAGGCATTATGTTTAGTTATGTTAGAGTTCAGAGGACAGCATCAGACATCAGTCCTCCCATCTTTTGTGACACGGGGTCTCTTCTGTTCACTACTGAACAATGTGACAGGAATAGCTGGCCAAGGAGCTTCTGCTGATCCCCACCTCTCCGGCTCCCATCTGTGGTAGAAGCAGCTTCTGGTTTCTGCCCAGGTTTTGGTTTGTTTGCTTTTATGGACATTTTGACCACCCGAACCTGTGTCACAAAGCTTGATATCAAATACTGTAGACATTGAACCATCTTTTCAGGTCCTTGTATACATTGTTAAAATTTTGTCTAACTTCAAATTTCATCCTGCATGATGGTTAATTTTGATTGTTAATGGAATTTCAACTGGAACCACCCAGGATTCTAGGCACAAGTGTGAGGAGTTATTTTAGCTATGTTAGCCTCTGTCCATGTGTCTGAGGAATTGTCTGGACTAGGTAATTGGGGAGTGAAGACTCACATTAGAATTGGGCTGTACTATTCCTTTGGCATGGTTCCCAGAATGGGACAAAAAGATGCAGTTCACGGAGTATGAGCATCCATTCTTGCCTTTTTTGTAACTAGGTAAGCAACTTGACTAGCTGCAAGCTCCTAACAGAATTGCCCCACAATTTTGTCCTGAGCCCTCAAATTTGAGCCAAGCAAAACTTTTCTTGTGTAAACAATATGCTAGAGTATCTTTTCACAACAACAAGAAACGAAACTAAGAAACATGTTGCTAGGAGTGAAACTGTTGTTAGGGTGTACCTGATTGGTTCATTCTTAGCCACTGGCACTGTCCTGTGGCAAGAATCGGGAATCCCTAACTTTTCCTTATTAAGCAGAATGCAATAGGCCATTCTGATGGGAGTTTGGATCACGAGATTACTGAGAGAAGCTGGTTGCGGTAGATCTGCCTAGAGACTGCTGGTCCCTGAGTAAGCCAGGGAGAGAAAGGGAACTGTGAAAGGGCATTCTCCAAAGTCGATGGAAGAATAATAAACAAAGTGATCAAATTATAGAATAATATTTATTGTAGCAATAAGTAATATGTGCTATACAACATAAAGTATAATAAAGTAAAATACTATAAATGAAAAATTATATGTAATTAATATAATATGGGAAAATGAAAAAGAAGAAATGTTTTATAGTAAGTTTTGATGAAATATGGATAAGTGGGAGGAAGAAGGGAGCATTCAAAAGGAATGAGCAGGGACCTGAGGACTCAGTTCCTACTCAAGTCTCCAGTCCATAATCTAAAAGCATCCCCTGGGATGCCTCTATTGATCAATGGTGGCATGTTCAATATCTTTTTGAGGAACTTTCTTATTTCTGGACAAAATCAGAAGAGCCAAACAAATTCTTTCAAATTCTGGAAAAATACTTTGCAAAAATAGTTTTTAGTGTAATAATCTTTTTTTTTGTCTTTTTTTTATTTAGAAAATGCTACATATATTTTCAAGTCAAGTTCCATTGACTTTTAGCCACGTCATTTCATTTATCTGTAATTCCAAAAGCTTCATTGACTTTTTTTATGGGAAAACAATCTGTCAGGCAGGGAAACACATACTGTTCACAGAGAGACATTAAATTTATCACTATAAAGGCAAATTACTGCATGTTAACCATCTGTTTCCATAGCTCTTTCTCATTTGATACATTTAATGAAAATCACTGCTGGCTTCTAGTACAATAAACCAATCTTTAAAACAAAATAGAGGCTTTCTAATACATTCACATTTCACATGGAAAGGGTGGGGAAAACAACTTGAGACTCCTTTTTTCCTATTTTTTGAAAACACTTTTTTTTTTTCATGTTTTGACAGGCATGCACATTTAATTATATTTCACATAGAAATTACAGGAGAATAAACACTAAACTGATTACTTAGCCGAGGAGAGAATGGAGGAAAAAACAGGGTATCCATATCTCATGGATACATCCTGCTCTCCAGGTTTGTTCAGTTTTAGCAATTATGCATGATTATATTCAAATTGCAATTTAGACCACAAAAAAAAAAACTAGCACAAAACAATATCTAAATAATACAAATAACACCAATTGATAAACTAAGGTGGTTTTTCGTTATTGTTGTCTTGTTTTGTTTTTTACCGTGTCGGTAACAAAATCTCACAAACCAAAATGGCATGGCTGCCACAAAAACAGTCATGTAGACTAATGGGACAGAAGGGGGGACCCGGAAGTAAACCACACAGCCACAACCCTTTGACTTTCAACTTTAAAAGTGCCTGAAACATATTGGCAAAAAGACAGTCTCTTCAACACATAGTGTTAGAAACTGATATCCACATGCAGAAGAATGAGGTGGTCCTGTCTAAAGGTCACTTCGTAAGATGTAAGACCTGAACTCTTTATTTTTTTTTAAAGGTGTAATAATCTTATTAGTGTAATAATCTTAAAAGCAAGGAGAAAGAGAAGCCAAATGTAGTTTGGGGAATTGAAGTTTCTAGTTACTGAGGAAATCACAGGCAGGAAGACTGCTCAGCCAGTCCAGATGTTACCTCAGCCATCACCCTCCCCCAGTAGTTGGTTCTGTAGAACACTACGACTCTTTCTTTTGTTTTTTGTTTTTTTCCGGAGCTGAGGACTCAGGGCCTTGTGCTTGCTAGGTAAGCACTCTACCACTGAGCTAAATCCCCAGCCCCTGAACACTACGACTCTTAATGGTACTGGATGAGGAGGGGGTCGCTCACTTTTCACCGCTAAATGAAACATAAAATGTCGTATTGACGCAAACATCCTCAGATTATGGAGTCCCCTCAATTCAGGTCAAATGGGCTATCTCCCCCCACCCAATTCAATGAAACAAATATTACCAAACCAAGCAAAGTCAACTACGAGCCTCATCTCCACTCTGCACAGTGAACTGCTTATGTTAACTGTTTTCCCGACCTCGAAAGGTGCTAATGATTGGACTCAGGGACAGTCTAACCCCTTTATTATTCTTAACGAATTTGCTGTAGCGAATCCTGTGTCATTTAAGATTTACACCAGTGCTAAGCATTTGATAAGATTTATCTGTCATATGAGATCAAACCAACAATATTGCTGCACAAACGTAGCACGGTTTGTAGATACTGGCACAGGGCTTCATCCTCCAGAAAATTATGGGATGTTAAAATTAATCCTTGTTTCTAAATGATCTTTTCAAAAGTAATATTATCAATAAAACTTATAAATAAATAAATAAATAAATAAATAAATAAATAAATAAATATAAAATAAATCTTATGTGGCTCATCAACCAGGGGAAAGGGAGGTGAGAAATATATCAGGAAATATTCTGGGATATTCCTTCAGTAGGAGTATATCTGTTATATATGAATATACTCATACATACATCTATGATGTATGTGTTTATATGTGTATATGTGTATCTGTTTATGAACACACACATATGCACATATAATTCAATTAAAGAACAGTTTGAAATACATCCCCCATCCCGTAATAGCATGACATTTTTCAATGCTGCTGTGATGTTATTTACATCCTCCTGAATTAGGGAATTGATATCATCCTGCCATTCATTTGATGACTATTTCAATTTTTCCTTTCCCTGTAGGATCTTCATCCTGAGGAGGAGAAGACGGACTCTTGAACACTTCATCCTGACCCTGAGGACAGGACTTTTCATTGTGACAGTCACCACGGTTATCACTGACAGCCATCTTTTCATCAGACGCAGCAAAAACTATTCAGGGAATCTGAAGCTTTCTCCATGTTATTATAACTCTTTGGACTATCTCCTTAAAAACGGTGGCATCTTCCGATCGTGTTTTAAATGATGATTTGGGGAGTTAAATGCTTCTTTTATATTGTAACCATAGAGTATCTTTCCTTACCTATAAGTCCTCCATTGTGAGGAGGAACAGTTGGACTCATGGGCACTGCATCACTGTCCAGGGGGCACGTCCTCTCACTGGGACAGCTGTTGTCTTCATGGTCCTTGTCCTTCAACTCATCAAAGTCAGTTAAATTGCTTAGGGACCCTGAGACCTCTCTATCAGGGCAAGGCATTGAACTCTCACCCTGAAGTAAAGTCATGTCTTCTCCAAATATTTTCTGACAGTTTTCAATGAGAAATTTTACAAGAGAAAACTATGAACAAAAATGGGGCAAACAGAGGATCTTGGTCATTTCAGAGTTGTAAATCACATTTTATATATGAGTCATGTCATGGAGGTTAAAAATGTGTAATTCAAAATTCTGAGAAAAAGCCAGCAGTTACAAAATATAGGAGCCGTTTTATCATTTTAAATTTGAAGCCTGTTGTGAGGTCGGATGTTAAAATGTGGTCAACACAGAACAATAAGTGCTATATAAGAGAATGATTTCCAGGGTTGTAAGTATGATGGCTAATTTATATTGTCTACCTGACTATCTTTGGTTCTGTTTATCACACACATGGCTGAGCTTGTTTGTAAGGACACTTATAGAAAGATACAATAAGGTGGGAACACTCTTGCTGAATGTGGGCAAAGTCCTATTGATAGTTCCATAGGGTGAATAAAAAGGGACAGATGGGCAAAGCCAACTGAGCAATAATAGCATTCATCTGTCTCTGATGGCTCAGGACAGTTGCAATATTAACCACTTAATCCTCAGGTTCATTACATTGGGAGGTATCTGAAGTAAGGGCTAGTGGGAGAGAATTGGATAAATGTGGGTCTCAATTGAAGGAGGCTCGGCCTTATCTTCTTTTCTCTATTGGATTCCTTGCTGCATAGGGGAAAGATTTGGGGAGTCAGGTGTACCTATAATGTACTCTTTAGAAACCCAAATGCAATGAGCCAATCAATGATCGTTCAGAAACTCAAAGTCTGGGTGTCTAAATAATCATTTGAGTTTTATACTGAATACTTGTAATTTATTTGAAAGGCACCCACCATAGACAGCAGCAAAAGACATATAAAATCATATTAACCAAGACTCAGAACAATCGTGTCTGATTTTAAAAAAAAATCCATATTGGCCTTGTTTATGTGGGCAGCCACCTTGACAAGTAAACAAGCACACATCTCTCAGTGATGATACCACACCATGAGTCAGTCTTGCTTGCTGAGCCCAGCACTGATGTTTCCTGTCATCTTATAGTCCTTGCTGTCTGAATCAGTCAAACGATATTGACAAACTGACTGAGCATTGTGTTGAAAACCCATTGAGAAGACTCTCACGCTGTCCTGTATTCCTGTCTCACCATGAGGACTTGACTCTGCCAGGCATACAGAACACGTCTCATTACCTTTTTGGGGATATCATTTGCTAATCCAGGATTGTAGAACGTAGGCAGACATAGGATGCCAGGAGCCATGCAAACAGATAAACCACAAGCTGTCATCTTGTTCGCTGCAGAAGTTCTTGCAATGTTGTGTAACACTCTGAAAAGTAGTCTAAAGGGAAGGACACTGAGGTTAGGCAGCTGCTCCAAAGGACTGAACACAGAGACAAATTATTTTAAGACAAGAAATTGTATTCAGGAAGTTGTAAATATGAAGAAAGGGAACAGAGTAACTGGATCTTATTCATGGTCCTCTGAGAATACAATGAAATGAGGGATGTGTCCTAGAATACTGTCTGAAATGTTTCTGCAAAGTCAGTAAAATAAGACAATATCTACTGGTGTATAATTGAATATAAACCTACCTCCATTCTTGACCTTTTCCTGCTTTGAATATAAAATTGTGGGATTTAGACCAATTCAAGTATTTATGTAGTTCATCTGAAGCACCAGCCTGCCTCCATTTGGGGCTTAAAAGCCATCTTCTAGTAAAGACAATTGGCTTATTCCTGTTTATGATTAAATCTCTGTTTTTCAAGGATTCGGCTGTGCCCTACCTGTAACCTTCACTAGGCTTCTGTTCTGCATGTTCCAGGAATGGGAATCATGTCTTTGTTTCCAAACATTTTTATAACCATTTTACAACCCTACCTTTGTTTAAAAAGGTTATACAACTACCTTGTTACCCTGTAACCATGCCTTTCATTCAGGAGACACTAACTTGTGCTAACATTCTGCTCCTATAACCCTGCCTATTTTGACTGCCAAATCCCCTATTTGGAAACCCCCTATCTCTGATCTCTAAAGTCTAACGGTCTTGTCTTCCTCACATCCAATGCTGTCCTCTGGAATCCTGACTTAGAAGAGGCAGCCCATGTACACTAATAAAAACTCTTGGTTTAATTAATTTGGCCATGCCAGGCGGCGGTGGCTCACGCCTTTAATCCCAGCACTCGGGAGGCAGAAGGCAGGTAGATCTCTGTGATTTTGAGGCCAGCCTGGTCTACGGAGTGAGATCCAGGACAGGCACCAAAACTACAGAGAGAAACCCTGTCTTGAAAAACCAAAAAAAAAAAAGAAAGAAAGAAAGAAAGAAAGAAAGAAAGAAAGAAAGAAAAGAAAAGAAAAGAAAAGAGAAAAGAAAAGAAAAAAGAAAAGAAAAGAAAAGAAAAGAAAAGAAAAGAAAAGAAAAGAAAAAAAAGAAAAAGGAAAAACAATTAATTTGGTCATATTGATTGAGGTCTGTGGTTTTTCACCTCCAGTCTTTGGGATTAACGGCTCTCTGTGCACGGGACACATTGACTAGATAAGTCATGGCACGGCTGCATGTATTTCCTTAAACATACTGAGTTAACACAGATAAACATCTTTTTGTTATTTGTAACTTAGATACTTTGGCTCTTAACAGGAATTCTCTGATATTTTCCTCTCCCCATTCTTAACCATTTGTTAACATTCCACAGAATTCTGGTTTCAAAATGTTGAGTGACAATAGCAGAGAAGAACATGGACCTTGGAAGTGGCAGGGATTAGTGTTTGTGCTCATGTGAACACAGATACAAACTACACACAATCCTTGCTTCTAGAAGGAGGCTATGGGGATGTGATGGGCGGCTTTATGGGCAGAACTGATATTTCTGAATTTTTTTGACCCTGATATAGTTAAATATTCCAGTGAAGTTTGCCTAATGCAGTGTCAAACTGTCTTCAATGTGCTCACTTGAAAAGTCCAGTTTCCTAAGTGGGCAGCTAGGCTGTTTCATCTCTCTTGTGGGTCGGGAGGATCCCCATAGAATTTAGCGAGTTGCAGTACTATTTCCTGGTCTGCAACTCCAAGGCAAAATAAAGCTTTTATTCCCCAAGTTGTTTTTGGTCACGGTGTTTTAACCACAACAGAAAAAAACCTAGTAAGACAAGCCTGAAGCAGCAGAGATTGTTCTGTGATTTGAATTGGTCCATGCTGTTTAATACTCAAATGCATGAGTATTATAAAAGAAATAAGAATTTTTAAGTGTTGTCAAGATAATCTATAGAAACTTCCAACTTTTTCTAACATATGAAAGATATGTGATCAGTACTTTAAGGAATTTGATTAGAATGTCATAATTTTAATGACTGTGAGATGCATAGATGAAATTTTCATAAAATGTGCTAAGCAAAGGCTGAATCCTCTGGGATGTGATGATGTTACATGAACATTACTGTCTTGTGGAGAAGTGACCAATTATATCCCCCACCACCATTGTTTTATGGAGAAGGTCAAAGTGAATTTAGTCAATAATATGGAAACAAGACAAGTTTTTCTCTTTCTTTTCTTTTCTCTTCTTTTCTTTTCTTTCTTTCTTTCTTTCTTTCTTTCTTTCTTTCTTTCTTTCTTTCTTTCTT
>CABHPH010153741.1:37239-48762 GCA_902168325.1 Peromyscus nudipes
CTTTCTTTCTTTCTTTCTTTCTTTCTTTCTTTCTTTCTTTCTTTCTTCCTTTTCCTCCTCCTCTTCTCCTTCCTCTCCTTCTTTCTTTTTTTTTTGAGACAGGGTTTCTCTGTATAGCCCTGGCTGTCCTAGAACTCACTCTGTAGACCAGGCTGGCCTTGAACTTACTGCTTGCCTCTGCCTCCCAAGTGCTGGGATTAATGGTAATGGCATGTGACACCACCACCCTGCTACAAGACCAATTTCTTTAAACAGCCATTTAAAAGTGTTGCATTATTTTTTCTGAATATTGCAATATGTATTCTTATCAGCCTTTATAAATTTGGAATTTGAGGTGGATTGTATTGCTTATCCTTAAGAAAAATTCACCTTTAAAGATTGTATTTAAAGAATTTACTGCTTCAGGTTGTGTAAGGGGAAATATGATGTGTAGATACACTAGTGAGACTATTTTGCCTTATTATTTTACATTTAATATATGTACTTGTAACAAATACTTCTCGATTTGAGCTTTTATAAGTTTAATTAAGCCCATGCCTACAGGATCCTCTGTTTCTATTTCTGTAAAGCACCCAAAGTCCAGAATTCTTCAGAATTTTTGAGGACTTTATTTCTGTAATACAGGAGTATACAGCACACCAAATTTGAATAAGCTTTTGCATTGTTGGTTTTTGACCCATTTGAAATAATTAAATTATTTGCCCAAATTTGTGTCTTGTCAATTCTTTGAACTGTTTTCAATGCACTCAAAAAGTGCCTAAAGCTGAAGCTGTGTTTGTTAGTGATGTTATGTTCAGTTTTTGTTAACACAAACCAATAAGAGCCTCCCTAAAAATAAAGGTCTAGTTATTTATTTAATTATTCATTCATTCATATTAAACCTGTAAAATGACAGGTCTTTTAGGAGGAGCCACATCATTTTATCCAGTTCTATTTTGCTTGAATTAGTGTAAATACTATAATTTGTTTTCATGATTAAGTTCAGTGGTTTATCCAGATTCTTGATTCCCTGGTCTGTGGACCCAAGAAATGGCCAGTCAGGACATTTATTGATCATCTAAAATTGATTAGCTCACCACTTATTTCTAATGTGAGCTACAGTCAAAGGAGGAGAGCTTTCATGCTCCTTCTTGCCCATCCCTTTCTTTTCTGTGACTAACCTGCTTTACAGTTGGTCAGTGAACCCAATTCTTACACAGGTCTCTCTTCATTTGCAAGTTTGCAATTAAATCCAGAGAATCTGGAGGACACTCAATAACTGGTCTATTTTTCCTTCTCACTCACCAGTTAAGGCCCAGCCCTGAAGTAGTTGTAGGGCTATCGTTCCAGCATTGGGCAGCAGAAGTAGGGTTAGGTATTCAGAGGAAGGCTCAACTACATGGTGTGAGGCAAGCCTAAGCTACAGGAGACATTGCTCTAAATAGAAAGAGATAAGCCAAAGAAAGTGAGAAAAATGGACAGAAACTCTTAATGGCCTGGAAACAATGGGGAATAGGAACAAATAAGAGATAGAACAGTGATGCATTTAAAGAAAAGCAAATTTGAAAGTTTTTCATGAAAGCATTTACTCCTGTAATACAGGAGTTGAGGCATCTAATATCTTAGAGAGCTTTTCTTTATCAGGAATTGGTTCATCTAAGAGAAAGCAAGCATGGAGGCCCAAAGACAGAGAAATCAACCCTTTTAAGTTTGTGTTATCATTTGGCAAGATTGAGGAAATGCTGCCATTCTGGAGGAGATATGTCACAGGGGGGAAGTTTTGAGAATTTACAGCCACACATTATCTCCAGTTCCTACTCTTTGCTTCATGCTGCAGGTTAAGGATGTGATTTCTTAGCCTCCTGCCTAGCTGCCATGTCTGACACTTGTTGCCATGCCACTTTCATGGTGGACCTGTAGCCCTCTGGCACCAGGAGCCAAATTATATCAATAAATTATATAAACACAACAGAATGGAAAGTAATACAAATCTATAAAGTTTTACAACTGAATTAGTTGTTTCCTGTAACTGAAGAGAACCATGAAATCTAAAACTGTTACATTATCATTTAAATTCTTCCTGTAAGTGAGACAGTTCTGGAGGGAAAGTTACCCTGGTTGTCAGAAATCAGGCTTATCTACAGCTGTGAAAGGAAGGTCCTGGATACCTACAGCTGTGAGGAGAAAGAAATCCCAAGTGGGGGGAAGTCAGGCTATACCTGAAGCTGTGTTCCCATGTGGGATGGTCTCCCCACAGGTTGTGGCAATCCTCCTGTCTCTGAGAGCCATTACAGCTCTGCACCCCTCCACTCTGCCTGTTACCACTTTGCAATATTCTTCTAATACTTTCCCAGCAGAGGTGTGCATTGCTCGGTTCCATTAGGGAGTTTCCCAGCAGAGATGATGGTTTCTTCTCAGCTCTGGCCCAAATTATTACTTCTCTGTTTCACATAACTAAAGGAAAACCCTTGCAGAAATGGAGTAGCTCCCAAAATGTTACTTTTGCTCTGCTCCCCTTTGGGAGTTTCCCAACAGAGGGTTCTATTGTTTCTCTGCCAGGCTCCGCTAGGGAGTTTCCCAATAGAGACTAAGCTCCATGATGGTGAAAGGTCTTCACCCAAAACTCATTCAAGGCATTCATTGGGGAGGGGAGAATCCAGGAGAGTGGTGGGAAAGGACAGCTACCAACTGAAAAGGCACATGGCTATAGGGCTTCTTAGGGGTGTTTTTCCAGTGAAAAGATTTTCAGGGTGGGCATTGGTCTCATTTCAACTCTGAGCACAGACAATCTTAGAGATTGGCTGGATTTCATGTTAGGGATTGGTTGACTTTCCTGCTCAAGGATTGGTTGGTTTCATGCTACTCATGTTTTTCTTTGGCTCTGGTTTCAGCATCAGGGTCTGTTTCTTTGGCTGGCCCTTTCACCCTACACATAGGGCTTCATAAATTCACAAATTTATTTTTTCCATGCATTTGCAGGTGCAGACAATATTAAAGTTGACATCATAAAGCTTGAACCGATTGTTGACACTGTCAATTTTTTTCTACAGAATACTACTGTAAGTGTGTTGAATAAACATCTAAACAGATACATTATATCAAGAAGCCATCAAGCTGGGGAGGGTGGCACTCGCCTTTAATCCCTTTAATCACTCCAGAGGCAGAGCCAGGAGGATCTCTGTGATTTGCAGGCCAGCCTGGTCTACAGAGTGAGATCCAGGACAGGCACCAAAACTACACGGAGAAAACCAAAAAAAAAAAAAAAAAAAAAAAGAAAAGAAAAGAAAAAAAGAAACATTAGTTAATTTTTTTCAGGTCCCCAAATATTATTGTACTATGAAAAGCCTTTAATGAATTGATTGCACACAAAAAGTTTATTTCTGTATAAAATACAAACTTTACAACACTGACTACGTTTATAAGGTTTCTTTGCAGTATGATTTTTTCAAATGGTTTCGAAGACTATTAGCGTATACAAAGATTTTACCACACTGATTACATTCATAGGGTTTCTCTCCAGTATGTGTTTTTCTATGTCCTTGGAGACTACTACGTAAAGCAAAGGCTTTACCACATTGATTACATTCATAGGGTTTCTCTCCAGTATGGGTTCTATTATGAATTTGGAGAGAACTGTGTTGTGTAAAGGCTTTACCACATTGCTTACATTCATAGGGTTTCTCTCCAGTGTGTGTTCTTCTATGTACCTTGAGACTACTGTGTGTAGAGAAGGCTTTACCACATTGATTACATTCATAGGGTTTCTCTCCAGTATGTTTTCTTTTATGTGTCTGAAGATTACACTGTTGTGTAAAGGTTTTACCACATTGATTACATTCATAGGGTTTCTCTCCAGTATGGGTTCTTCTGTGTAATTTGAGACCTTTCTCTGTAGACAATGCTCTATCACATTGATTACAGTTATAGGGTTTCTCTCCAGAATGTCTTCTTCTATGTGCCTGGAGACTACTATACAATGCAAAGGTTTTACCACATTGATTACATTCATGAGGTTTCTCTCTAGTGTGTGACTTTTTATGCACTTGGAAATTATTGGGAAATGCAAAGGCTTTACCACACTTTTTACATTTATAGGGTTTCTCTCCAGTATGTGTTCTTTTATGCATTTGAAGATAACCCTGTTGTGTAAAGGCTTTACCACACAGATTACATTCATAGGGTTTCTCTCCAGTATGGGTTCTTCTATGTAATTGGAGACTTTTCTGTGTAGAGAATGCTTTACCACATTGATTACATTCATAGGGTTTCTCTCCAGTATGCGTTCTTTCATGCATTTTAAGATACTCTTTTCGTCCAAAGGCTTTACCACATTGATTACATTCATAGGGTTTCTCTCCAGTATGTGTTTTCTTATGTTTTTGAAGAATAAAATTTTGTCCAAAGGCTTTACCACATTCATTACATTTATAGCGTTTCTCTCCAGTATGTGTTCTTTCATGCCTTTGAAGATAAGCCTGTTGTCCAAAAGCTTTACCACATTGATTACATTCATAGGGTTTCTCTCCAATATGTGTTCTTTTATGTTTTTGAAGATGACGCTTTTGTCCAAAGACTTTACCACACTGATTACATTCATAGGGTTTCTCTCCAGTATGTGTTCTTTTATGCATTTGAAGAGAACCATGTTGTGTAAAGGCTTTACTACACAGATTACATTCATAGGGTTTCTCTCCAGTATGTGTTCTTTTATGTATTTGAAGAGAACCACGTCGTGTAAAGGCTTTACCACACAGATTACATTCATAGGGTTTCTCTCCAGTATGGGTTCTTCTATGTAATTGTAGACTATACTGTGTAGAGAATCCTTTACCACATTGAATACAATTATAGGGTTTCTCTCCAGTATGTGTTCTTTTATGCATTTTAAGATACTCTTTTCGTCCAAAGGCTTTATCACATTGATTACATTCATAGGGTTTCTCTCCAGTATGTGTTCTTTTATGTATTCGCAGATTTTTGTGAGATGCAAAGGCTTTACCACACTGATTACATTCATAGAGTTTCTCTCCAGTATGTGTTCTTCCATGCCTTTGAAGATGACTGTCATATGCAAAGACTTTACCATATTGAGTATATACAGAAGGTTCCTCTCCAGTATGGCTCCTTTCATGCCTGCAAGGAGAATAAGCACATGTAAAAGCTTTACCTTCAATACACTATTGAATCTTTACATCTGTATGAATTGATTTTGCAGTTTGGTTCAACTATAAAGAGGAATCACATATTAAAGCTTTATCAGAGTATTTGCACTCATGTGTCCCCCTTCATGAAGGGTTGTTTGAAGGAATCTTTGAAGATACCTATGATGGTAAGATCCTTTCTTACAAGGTTCACATTTACAGAATCTTTTCTCCATATGAATTTTTTTTATTTATTTCAAGAAAACTGGAAAACCTCAGAGCTTTACAATGATTGTTGCTTCACAAATTTTTCTATAATTGTGAGTCAAACTACATTTGCTAAGTGAAATAGGACAAAGAGAAGTATTTATACAGTTCTAGTACTCATAGGGCTTTTCTACAGTGTGAGTTTGCTGATGTATTAACAATGAACCTAGAAAACTTGTATACCTGAATCGAATTCAACAAGTATACTTAACATGTGCAGTCCTACATATCTTCTAATTGCTCTGACAGAGAAGTTAGGTTACATCTTTCCTTATCCCTATGCACATATGTCGTGTACCCAGAGTGACATATGATATACCTAGTAAAGGAAGAATAACAAATAAAAAGGTTTCATATTGTAATTACACAGTTCGACTTTCTGTTCCTCATAGACATGTGATATAAGAATTAGGTTTCTCCACAACTGCCCCTTGACACTTGACTCTAACTGCCCCCTCACTAAACTTAGTAGTCACAAGTATATGCATAAACCTTCCTTTACCATGGGCTATAAGCTTATTAGGGGGCTGGCAATATACTTATGACCTTTTCAATGTGTATACCTATTTTAATATGAGTAGTATGAAATAAATGGATTGGAGGTCTCTCATGGTGCTAGGATTCAAATGGTGATATCTGTTAAGGCATTGTTTCCTTGTCTTCTTTCTTAAAAGACTGCCTTCCAAGTGAAATTCACCTACCTAAAATTGAGGTATATGGTTTCATGAGAAGTTAATAATCATCAATGCACTTTAAGCTGTGCTTATGTACACTGTTGCTTTCATTAAAAACTTTCAGGACACATTACAGTTTCTTCAGAGGCATGTTTGTATTGGCTTACACATGAAAATTACCTTTTATGTCTTGTAGAACTTTGACGGTGTTTTTCAATATTATGGTCTTCCCAACTGTATCCTAAAATATAGTACCAGAAAATGTATGGTATATTATTGAAAATTGGACAAAATTTAACTTAATATCCTCAGTGAACCTTAGAACCATGCCTGAATTATTCACCTCATTCTTCTTCTTTCTCAATAAAACTACAGAAGAGCATCACTAACCCAGGAATAGTTCTCCCCTTATTTTAAACATGAAGGAAAATTCAGTCTTACCTATAGCAGTGAGGTTACTGTAGGTCTCCAGCATCACATCTTTATATAGAGTCTTCTGAGATGGATCCAGCAAAGTCCACTCTTCCCAAGTGAAGTCAACATGCACATCATCATAGGTCACTGTATTCTAAAATACCCCATACATGTGTACAACAGAAAGCATGATATGGACAACCTTGTAAATGTATACGTCTTTGATAGTATAGTCATATAATTCTGGTGCTCCCCACACTTATTTCATGACATAAACATTATAGTGTAATTTCCAAGTCACTTTAGATGGCATATCACCTTGCAAGAGAAATGTCTATTAACAAACATAGAGAGACAAGTAAACAGATCAACAGTACAGAGTACACATGAAAGAAATTGTATGAACTACATAAAAGAAAAATAAGATGGACAAGCTAAGTGTATTGGCTCATGCCTTTAACCCCAGCACTCAAAGGGCAGAGGCAGGTATATTTGCCTCTGACTTAAATGCCAGCCTAGTCTATGCAATCTGTTCCAGGACAGGCAGAAATACATATTAAGATACTCACTCCCATGCTAAAATCAGTCAAACAAACAAAGAAGAAAGAAAGAATTGTCAGGTGGTGGTGGCTCATGCCTTTAATCCCAGCACTGGTGAGGCAGAGGCAGAGGCACGTGGATTTCTGTGAGACTGAGGCCATCCTGGTCTACAGAGGGAGTTCCAGAATAGCCAGGACTGTCTTACAGAGAAACCCTGAGTCAAAAGAAAGAAAGAAAGAAAGAAAGAAAGAAAGAAAGAAAGAAAGAAAGAACTCAGAAGTTTTTACTAAGTTCCCACAAAGAGTTATGCATTCACTCCAGTTCTGTACTCATCTTCCAGAAACCTGAAGTGTCCAAATTTATACTGTAACATCAATAAAATTTTAGTGAAAGACACTGCATGTTTAAACAGTTACAACTGGACAGATATAAACATTAGCAATATAAATTTTGACCATAAATAATCAACACAGGGCTCAGTAGTAGTAGTAGTAATGCTGGTCTTGCACATAGGTGGGCTCAATTGCCAGGACTTGCATGGGAGAATCAAAACTATCTATTACTCCCAATTCAGGGTTTCTCAGACCAGCTTTTGATCACTATGAGAACCAGGTAAACACATGGCACTTAGCCATGTATACAGGTAAAACACTCGTATTCATTTAAAAAATTCAAAACAAATACAACACAAGGAAGAAAGTCCTGTACCTACAATCTAATGACTCAGAAGGCTCAGGCAGTATTAATGTCATGAATATTTGCCATCTTGGGAAGCAGAATGATACCATCTGCCAAGTTTAAAATCAACATGGGTGAACTTCAGTACAACAGCATATGTTTGACATGTACAAAAACCAATATCCCAGGCCCATTACCCAATAATATAAAAACTAAAAAAGCTAGTAATGTTGATCCACTTTTAATCTCAGCACTTGGGAGACACAGTCAGGGGGATCTCTGAGTTCGAGGCCAGCCTGTTGATCAGAGCTACTTTCAGGACAGCCAGGGCTAGACAGACAAACCTTGTCTTCAAAACAAACAAAGGAACAACAACAAAAAAAAAGGAAAACGTATTAAAACAACAGTTTATCAAACTGACTTAGCACTGAATAGCAATGGCTTCTACTGTATCTTATGTAACTTAGGGGTAGAGACTATTATGGTGGTGAAGGCATGACAGCACAAGAGGGAAGCAGGCTGATTAGATTCAATCACAACACAGTAGATACAAAGAACAGTCAATGGGTTGAGGCTATCCCATTCCCAATGAGAAATTTCATCCAGAAAGGCTCTTCTTACTAAAGGCGTCACAAGCAATCAAAAGAAAATTACCAAGGAGATACACATGTTCAAATATATCATCCTATCTGGGAAGTTTTCATTCAACCAACTACAATGTGACCCAGTCACATTAGACTGGGTCTATGTCACTATAGACTCATAGTCATCCATGAAGAAAAAAAAGGCATTTAGTCACTTCAATGATCCTCATAGTGTGCAACAGACCCTGCGCTGTTCTATGTCCAAAGTCTCTTCTGACACTCAAAACAATCTCTTGACAGTGACACATAAAATCAGAAAGCAAGTCATATGTTTCCAACATACAATGGCACAGAATACCATTCACATTCCAAAAAAGAAATGGAGAGATACTGAGGGAAGATTGGATCAAGACAAGAATGAAGCCAGCGGGACAAACATCAAATCCTGTAGTTCTGTCTCAGATGCATGGAACTTCAGTTTCAAAGGGCTTGGATGGCCCTATCCCTGCAACTTCTTATATATCTCTCTCTTTAGTTACTTCCATTCACTATATGGAGATAGGTCTCCATGAAAGTTGTCTCATAGCTTAGGTATCTCAACATCTTGTGGTCTCAAAATGAAACCCAGGCTGTTGTGGAATATTATGCTAAGATGTGTTGTATTTGTTTATACGGTAGAACATTTTTTTTAATGATGCAACAATGTGTTGCATTATTTATGTTGCATTTGTTTAACTCTGTGAAATTGTAATACTTTGCCTGTCTAAAATTCCGAACTGGTCTAATAAAGAGCTGAATGGCCAATAGCTTGTCAGGAAAGGATAGGCAGGCCTGGTAAGCAGAGAGAATAAATGGGAGGAGGAATCTGGGGGGAAAAAAAGAGTTGGAACAAGAAAAGAAGAGGACACCAGGGGCCAGCCACCCAGCTACTCAGCAAGCCAGGCAGTAAGAAGTAAAGAAAGGTATACAGAATAGAGAAAGATAAAAGCCCAGAGGCAAAAGGTAGATGAGATAATGTAAGTTAAGCAACACCGGCTAGAAACAAACCATGCCAAGACAGGGCATTTATAAAAAAGAATAAGCCTCCATCTAAGTAATTTATGTGAGAACTAGTGGCAGGCCCACAAAAGAGTAAAAAAAAATAATAATAACAAAAACAAAAACAAAAAGCCAACACCAGGTTCATCCTCACAGCTTCATGCAATTACCTCTCACAGTCTTACTTAGATTACTGACTCTGCTAAACAATGCTGAACTGTAACCTGTATCAGGAAGACTAAGAATCCATGACCTTAATTTTTGATTCTTTCTTGTTTCCAGGACCAGCACATGATAGGTGATGCTGCAAAATTTGACTTCTTAATTGGGATGGTTACTAACACACTTGGACCACAGGTGCAGCATGTTTTGTATGAAGTTGCTTCCTGGGACTAGAAATCACTTTGCTTACTCTTCCATAAATTAAACGTTTAGCTGGATGTGGTATTATCCTTAGGGTACCTTACTAGAAGGGTACCTTCCATTCCAGACCAAGGGTCTTCTTTATAAAGGTGATAAAACTCCTTGAAAATTCCTGACCTTTTCAACACCTGACTGCTATCTGAAACTACCTTTTCATTTTCATTTATTTCTTTTTTTTTTTCAGAGTTGAGGACCGAACCCAGGACCTTGCGCTTGCTAGGCAAGCACTCTACCACTGAGCGAAATCGCCGACCCCATTTTCATTTATTTCTGCCCAACTCCTTGGTTGTTGTTGTTTTTTTTTTTAACTGTAGGTCTGAATGAGTCACCCGTAATAACCAACCAACCAAGATTCAATGTTCCCTTAAGAAATTATCTCATTATTTTTCAATTCAGCCATACTTAATTTCTAGGGCATAGGCAGAATAAGAAAGATATTGGAGCCAAAATACCAGACCAATGACGTCTACCTTAATTTCCCATTGAGTCTATTTCTGACTGAAATCCTGTGATCTCAGCCTCCACTGTCTGCCATTCCTCTCAACATTCCCATCTTCCTGGACCTACAAGAACAGTCAATCAAGTTCTGTGTATAACTTTCTATGACTTTTGCTACCTAAAGTCCTGATGTCTTCCACATTCCTCCAAAAGACAACATCCCAGGTTCTACCTAGCAACAACATCATGTTTCCTGTTCCATTTTTTTTATTCTAACATGCTTGTATGCTGCTGGGATTATATCTTCTACCAAAGAGCATCTCAGGCAATAAATGGGTTTATTTGGCTGATTCTGTCAGATCACACACGACCATTTTGGAAGCTTAGGATAGAAACTCAAGCTAACAATTGAAGGCAAAACCCATGGACAAAGATTGTTTCCTGGCTTTTTCTCTTGCCCAGTTACTGTCTCATGATCAGATAACTCCCTTTTCAGCCTAGGTCCACTTTCTTGGGGATAATTCCACCCTCAGTGGAGGAGCCTTCCCACATCAATCATTAATCAACACAAACTCTCACAGGCACAGCACTTTCTGGCTTTTATGAATAATCCACTATGGAAATAGTTGAGCAAGTGTCCTTGTGGTAGGATAGAGGAGCATCTTTTAGGTACATGCCCAAGAGGGCTATAGCTAGGTCTTGAGAGAGATTGACTCCCAGTTTTCTGAGGATTGCATGTTGGTTTCCACACCCGCAACAGCAATGAATCCCCTTGCTCCATGTCCTGGTCAGCATTAGCTGTCACTTGTGTTATTGGACTTAACCATTCTCACAGGTATAAAGTGAAATCCCAAAGTAGTTTTGATATGCATTTGCCTGATGGCAAAGGATGTTGAACATTTCTTCAAGTGTTTCTCAGCCACTTTAGATTCCTTACTGAGAATTCTATTTAAAAATTTACCCCATTTTAATTGGACTATTTGGTTTGTTGTTGTCTAGTTTCTTGAGTTCTTTATTATCCTGAGTGAGGCAACCCAGAAGCACATAGACAAACACTGTACATACTCACTTATAAGTGGATATTAGTAGTTAAGTGAAGTACAAGCACAGGAATCACAGTAATCACAGTACATACAATCCAGAGATGCTGAGAGGCCTAGTAACAAGAATGGCAAAGGGGTGATGCATGGCTCTCCCTGGGAAGAGGAAATAGAATAGATGTTGTGGGTGCACCGGAGGCAGCTCGGATGGGAAGAGGAAGGATGGGGTGTGTAAGGAAGGGACAGAGGGAGAGAAGTCAGGAGAGATGACTGGAACAGCAAAGCTTTTAGTAGGGGCTATGGAAGC
>CABHPH010153742.1:4644-23170 GCA_902168325.1 Peromyscus nudipes
GTCCTGAGTTCAATTCCCAGCACCCATATGGTGGCTCACAACCATCTGTAGTGAGATCTGACACCCTCTTCTAAATAAATAAATAAGTCTTAAAAAAAAAATACTGTATTGAAGCTGGGCGTTGGTGGCGCACGCCTTTAATCCCAGCACTCGGGAGGCAGAGCCAGGCGGATCTCTGTGAGTTCGAGGCCAGCCTGGGCTACAGAGTGAGTTCCAGGAAAGGCGCAAAGCTACACAGAGAAACCCTGTCTCGAAAAACAAAAAACAAAACAAAACAAAATGTGTATATATATATCTATATATATCTATATAGAGATATATACAGATATACATATACATACATACATACACACACACACACACATATACTTACTGTATTGATAAAGAGTTGAGAGGTGGGGGTTGTCTCAGTGGAAGAGAGAGCTTACCTAACTGCAAGGCCCAGGATCTCATCTCCATTTCTGCTAAAAGAAACAACAAACTTTAAAAAGGAGTTGGGGTATTCTGTACGCTTTGTGAGTAGTGATGATTGCCCTGTTTGTGTGTTCATTGCGAATGTATCCCATCCCATTACCATTGGTGATCCACCCATCTTTGCCTTTCTTAGAGGAAGATGTGATGCTCCTGTGGAAACGTGGGTTGTTCCCCCTCCCCTCCCCCCCCACAAGAGTTGCAAGATCCAAGGTGAATTTACCCTATAGAAAAAATAGCCTCTATGTGGTACAGAGAATCAGTAATATAATGTGGGTGTGTGGAAGGTGCACTTTTCTTTCTTACCTCCCAGGACTTTGGCTGGGTCCCTTGTGGGGATGCCCAGTCTCAGGTCAGTCCCTTTCTGGGCTTGAGGATTCAGTTCTTTGTGGTTTGGGATCTTGGAACTTGAGAGCTGACAGAGAGCATGTGAGTGGTGATAGAGACATGAGCACTCTTGCTTTGAGCTGTATAGATCAGGGTTTCTGTGAAAGTCCCTTATGTATGTTCCTCTCAAGTCCAGACCGGAGCCCTGAAGAAAGCCAGCCACAGCATGGGGACCCATTGACAACCTCCTCTCCCCATCTCAAGTGCCAATCTTATGCCCTGTAGTTTTGGCCTCTCCTGGGTAATGTGAGTGGTGTGGATGTACTCTCCAGCTCTGTGCCGTGTGGCTGTGGGAACCTTTGGACCAGGCTCACTTTGGAATTAAGCTTCTGTTCCCTGGGGCACTGTTCTCTGGGCAGGAAGCTGAAAGCAGGATCTCAGAACTGTTTTGCTTTTCACATGTCTAGCTAATTAATGCATCAGAATTGTTCTGAAGAATAATGTCTTGGTTATGTAGTCATAAAAGCCTTTGAGTTTTAAAATACATTTCTTTTTTTAAAGTGCCTTTTATCTCTTTACTTGGATGGATGTAAAGTATCTAAATTTAGATTAATCAGATTAAGAACTTTAATGCATTATTTATGTCAGATTGGCTTCTCTTTGGTGGCTTTTACCCTTTCTACTCCAGATAGTGGGGAGAGAAGTTCACAAGATTCCCTGCATCTCTCTCCTCTCCTCTCTTTTCTCTCATCTCTTTCCCCCTGTTTCTCTGTTTTTCTCTCCCCCTCTTTCTACCCAGACTTTGCAGGGCCCTGAAGGAGCTAGGTTACAAGACTATTTTCTATGAAAACTCTTTCTATTCCTATTAGAGAGACCATAGCTGAGCTGTTACAGAGTTTACTTCTTAGGAATATTCTGTAGAACAGACTTTAGCTTTGAAGTTGTGAAGACAGGTAAGTACAAGGAAGGATGTGGAGAAGAACAGCCTGGGAGCAAAGTCATTCTTGGTTTTTAGCATACACGGCCCCTCTAGAGAAAATGATTTCACTTTCTCATAGAAGAACAGCAGACCTGTTCTCTTGTGCTTATTCCACGGAGAGACAGAGAATTCCTACCAGCCTAACCTGGAAAAGCGGTCTTCTTAGTATAGACTAAAAGTAATTCAGGGTGGGAAGGAGGATGCCTGCACTCTTTGGATGTGCTGATGTTACCTCTACTCCTGGGTGAGCAGGAGGGGTCACTTGCAGGCACTGGAAGGTCAAGCTTCTCTGCTGGTTTCTTCATTAATGAACTTAAAGTAGGTCTGTTGCAGTACCGCTGCCTCAGCTTGTGGAGCTGGATTCTAAATTTCATTCTGAACTACTTAGATTAGAGTCCTGAAAGCACCCTCTTCCCCCAAGAGGGAGCAGTAAACCAGAGGAAGAACCAAGATTCGTGCAGGGCAGCAGTGAGGACAAGGAAGGAACTGTTATTAAGTTGTTTATAAATATACCGAATCCTGTTGTTACTGTAGTTGACATTTTTTCCCTGTAGGGTCAAAGTATGTCTCTTGGTCTCTTTATTTCCTGGGATCTAGAGCTGTGTCTTTACTGGATGTCCTTTTGGGTCATTAAAAAAAGTATTTTGAAGTAATTTCAGAGACACATGAACACTTTCAGAAGCATGAAAAGAGCTCGTGTATTTGCTCATACAGCTGTTAGCATCTCCCAGTTGACCCCTGTCCCCCATGTTATATCTCATCTTTTGGAAGCCTTTAAGAGCAAGATGCAGACAGGTTGCCTCCTCTCTAAATACAGCAGTGTGCAGTTCCCCAGACAAGGACATGATTCCACATATCATCATGCAGCTCTCCGAATCAGGAAGTCAGTATGGATTCACTGTCATCCAGTCTTGGGCCACATTCGAGCTTGCTGACTGTCCCCGGCATTTCCCTTGAACGCATGTTGCATTTGGTTCTCACACCTCTTCAGACTCCCTTAGGAGCAGTTTCTTTGCCCTTTCCTTGACATCTGTATCTGTGCCAAGTTACAAGAACAGGCCTTACTTACCTTGTGTAGAATGACCGATCTGGACCCGCATGTCATTGTGATGACTAGACTCAGTCATGGAGAAAAATGACATCCCCATGCCACCTGACAGAGCACAGGCTGCCCTGCCTGACTGGAGGCATTGAGTGATCACTAGGTGGGTGTCCTCTAGCTAGCTCCACTTTAACCTCACCATTTCTCCCTTTGCTCTTGCTCAATCTCTTATGGGAATGTGTTCTCAGATTTTACCGATAGCTTGTTCCTCAAAACCCTTTTCCTCTAGACCAGTGGTTCTCAACCTGTGGGTCTTGGCTTCATTTGGCGGGGGTTGAATAACCCTTTCACAGGGGTCTCTGAAGACGGTTGGAAAACACAGATATTTACATTATGGTTCATAACAGTAGCAGAATTATAGTTAGGAAGTAGCAATGAAATATTTTTATGGTTGGGGGTCACCCACAACATGAGGAACTGTACTAAAGGACCGCAGCATCAGGAAGGCTGGGAACCACTGCTCTAGAATAGCATCTAGAGTGGCATCCACTGACGGTCTTCACTGCTCAGTAGTAGTTTTCATAGCCATCATTCTTTCTGTCTTTCTTGTTGCTATTCTAAAGAGAGCTTGCTTTATTTATATCAGTGTGGACTTGGATTTGGGATTTTTTTGAGTGGGTCATAACTTTTAGTATTTTTTATTTTATGATTAAATTATCTTGTTTGGTTATTGAGACCCTTTTAGTCTGGTTCCAGTGCCCTTTGGTATGTCCTCACCTTTGAGTCATTCCTAATGGTTAATCTGCTTTCTTACAAATGGCAGAACTTGAATGTGATGCATAGGCCTGGCTTCCTTCGAGGAATGACTTCCATTTCTGCATCCCATGATGACAGCTCAGCTGCCTGTTGTGTTTCTGTTCCCTGTGCACCGTGATGGTGCCAGGAGCACTTTCCCTCAGGAAGGAACTGTTGGCAGGCTGCTGAATGTCTTCATCTTTTCACACTGCTCTGGGGTACCATCTTCTAGGGAGGTCTCCCTTCTTTTTCCAGTCCAGGACAACCTCTATGATTTTTAAAATATGGAGGTCTTCTGAGGGCTACCACACAGAATAACTTTAGCAATACTCCATTGTAGTAGAATTTTTTAAGCTGTGTTACTTTCGTTTATGTTGCATTTAACTCTGGGAAGCTGTGTTACTGTGCCTGTGTAAAACACCTGATGGTCTAATAAAGAACTGAACGGCCAATAGCAAGGCAGAAGAAAGGATAGCTGGGGCTGGCAGGCAAAGAGAATGTATAGAGGAAAAAATCTGGAAAGAGAAGGAGCCAGAGAAGGGGAGGACATCAGGGACCAGCAACCCAGCTACACAACCAGCAAGCCACGGAGTAAGAGTAAGGTTTACAGAAGTAAGAGAATGGGAAAAGCCCAGAGGCAAAAGGTAGACGTGATAATTTAAGATAAGGAAAGCTGGCTAGAAACAAGCCAAGCTAAGGCCAGGCATTCATAAGTAAGAAAAAGCCTCCATCTGTGTGTGATTGCCCCAAAAGATAAAACAAACAAACAAACAAAACAAAACAAAATAACAACAACAAAACAACACCACTCCATCAGCTGGACATGAGCTTGCAATGAGAACATGCGTTTTCTTAATTTGTGTCTCCTGTACCATTCAGAATCTTTTCTATTTAGTGGATGCTCGGAGAGTCCTTTGGAAATGGTAAATATGTTTCTTATCTATAAACTTTTTCTCTAAGCTCAGGGGAATTTTGTTCAATACTTCAAAACTTGTAGTAGAATTGATTGTAGCAGAAGACTGTAGCGTTTCTTTTTCAGCGTAGGATTGATCCTTTCCTTTACTCTTGGCACATAGCGCTAAAGTGAAGTAAAATTTCACTACTTATTTTGGAAATGTATGTTTGTGTCACAGTTCCTTTCAGTTAACTATAGAATCTAATTTTTTTTTTTTTTTTTTATTTTTTGACAGGGTTTCTCTGTGTAGCTTTGCACCTTTCCTGGAACTCACTTGGTAGACCAGGCTGGCCTCAAACTCACAGAGATCCGCCTGCCTCTGCCTCCCGAGTGCTGGGATTAAAGGCGTGCGCCACCACCGCCCGGCATAGAATATTTTTTTTATTTGCTTTTAGATAGGACTTATGGTAGCGTGCCACAAAATCGTAGTATATAGAGAAGTTAAGTTAAAAATGAGATAAACAAACAAACAAACAAAAACCTGAGGGATGAATGTGGTGACATACACTTGCAATCCCAACAGTAGGAAGGTAGAGGCAGGGGGATTATAAATTTGAAGCTAGCCTAAGCTACAGAATGAGACCATGCCTCAAACAAACAAAAAGCCAAGAGAAGGAAATGTGCTTGGGCACCAGCTAAATTAAGACCTGGATGAACTCTGAAGTCCTTGTCGGTCACTCTTGAGGTGTGATTTTTTTTCCATCTCCAGGTCGAAACCCAATCTCCTGTAGCAAAACCAACTTAACGAGCAAAGCACAGTGATGGATTGAAGTTTTATGTGCTCAGAGCTTCATAAATGATGACCTCCAAATCCAGGGAAAGTGGTCGTCGTGCTTAGGTCTGGTGAAGAAGGGATGGCTGTGTAGAATGGCACTAGCTGAGGTATAATCTAATAGTGGAGACTGAGTGCGGAGGCCCAGGATGGCCTGTCTGTTCGTTTCCTGGGCTTCTTCTGTAGCCTTCGTTCCTCTCTGTCTGCAGCAAGACACTGCTGAAATCTAGAGAAGAGAAATGAAGTTAAGTATGGTGGCCCATCAGTAATCCCAGCACTCACTCAGGGCCAGCCTGGGCTACATGGAGAGCCTGTCTCAAAAGACAAAAGAAAAGGAGTGAATTTCCAGCTTTTATGGCTGGCTTGGGATGGAGGATTTCCAGTTTCCATGTCCACCTTCAGGAAGAAAATTCTAAATTCTATGGATTAGTTTGGAAGAGGGTAGAACACTGGCAGGCAGAAGATCAGGAGAGAGACTTTATTTCAGAGCCCTTCCAGACTTTAACTCGAAGTATTCAGCGTGCCAAAGTGCCATACTTTTGGCAGTCTATTTCCTGGATCCCAGTAAGTTGCAGTAGTATAAAAAGGTGAGGAGCAGAGTCACACATACTCTGGATAGTACCATAGGCTGATGTTCCCTTGGCCTTTGCTCACTGTGAGTATGGATGACTGATTGGGATGGAAAACAAGCAAGAATGCAAATGTATGGATCCAAGCCCATCTGCCATTTCTGCAAATACAACCCAGTATATCAGTGTATCCTAACAGGGCACTGGTGACATAGTATGCCTTCTCTTTTTAGGAGTCTTCAAATCCAAACAGTAATGTTTCCTGGCCGATGGGAAGAGCATTGGGAACTTCGTAGAAAGGCACCTATACAGCTCCTTTTAGAGAAGGAATTCCAAAAATATGTAGAATAACTAGTGTTTTTGAGTGTGCAACAGTCAAAAGTAATTCTGTTTATTTATTTATTGTAAAGATTTACTTCCTTTGACCAGGCATAGTGACTTAGGTCTTTAATCTTAACACACATGGAGGCAGACACCGGTGGATCTTTGTGAGTTCAAGGCCAGCCTGGTCCACATAGTGAGTTCCAGGACAGCCAGAGCTACATAGACAAGTCTTGGAAAAAACACCCACCCCACCCCCAGCCAAAAAAAAAAAACCCACAATAAGAAAAAAAAGAATTTGATTCATGTGCATGCTGTGTAAGCCCGGAATGTCAGGTACCTGCAGAGGCCAGGAGAGAGCTCTGGATCCCGGAGCTGGAATTGCAGGAGATTGTGAGTTGTTTGACATGAGGGATGGGACTGAACTCGGGTCCTCTGGAAGAGTGGTCAGTGCTCTTAACCCCTGAGCCGTCACCTCCCTGGCCCGTTTGCTTTTTATACATTATGCCCAAGTTGGCTCAGACTCCTGGCCTTGCTGCCTCTGCTTTCCTAGTGCTGGGGTTACAGTGTGAGCCACCATGCCTGGCAGGTCTCTGTTTTCTCCCTGGGCCTTATTCCTCATGGTCTAGAGTAACATTCATAGCGATGGTCTCAGTTTGTTTTAAATTGAAGTCCTATAATTACTAAATTTTGTATATTCAGCCCTGGCGTGGTGGGTCATTGCCTAGGGTCACTGCTGAGACCAACAAGGTACAGCTCTGCATAACTGTTTTAGCTCCTTAGGTAAGTGGAGAAACCTGGACTGCTTTTGATTTTTTTAAAGCCTATTTTCTAATTTATAAAGGAGGACAGAAATTATCTGGTAGAATCAAGAACATTGAGATGAGGCAAACAGAGATCAGTGTATAGAAAGGGATCAAAACTACTATCTAGAACAAGTAAATACAGTGGCTTCCTCCTTTGTGCTTCTTTCTCCTAACTTGAAGCCTTTGTCAGAAGGAAGTTCAGTCAAGATAACTCTGTATTTAAGAACAACCACCATGAAGAAGGACGCAGAGAGAAAGCCTTGGACTGCGTTTAGGACAATTGGATTTGAATTTTCCTGCAGTCAGATTGGCAGGGTTAATGTGCGCCAGCTGAGAAGCCCCGCTGTTCCCTTCTGGCAGCCCATATGCAGATACTGCTGTATCAATTACGAAAGGAAACCCGATTAGCTCCCAAGTCCTTTAACTGTCTGCAAGGCAGCTGCTGCAGCTCAGAGGCAGGTTTCCTCCCTCCTTCCAGTGTCAGACACAGCTTTTCATCTCTTCTTCAGAGCTTGCTAAGACTGCACTGTAGGTCCTTAGAGCCCTTGGCTAGTCTAGTCACCTTTGATCAGAACTTAATAGTAGTTCAGGAGGAGCTTGAGTAATTAAATTCATGAACATCTTAAAAATAAAAACAGCCAGGCGTGGTGACACACACCTTTAGGAATCAGAGGGTGGATCTCTGAGTTTGAGGCCAGCCTTATCTACTTAGTACCCAAGCTAGCCAGGTCTACATAGTAAGACCCTATCTCAGGATAGCATTGCCAACAACCAGACCAGTTAAAATGAGATTTAGAACCAGAGTGAGTGTTAAAGATGGTCTAATTCTGTCAGTCCATGAGCAGTGTAAGGATCAGAAAGGCCAACAGACTGGCATCACCTCAGGGCTGTTCCCATCCCCAGCTGTGCTCCTTGTCACGAAGGTGCCCAGAGAAGGAAGAGCATCCCATCTGCTTTTGGCTTCATGTCTCTCGTGCACTTATTCAGATCTTAGGGACATGTTGGAGATGAGTGAAAAAGCTCATGGGAGAAGAAGAGGGCTTGGAGAGTGATACATTGGAAAACGAGAGAACAATGCTCTTGGTAAAGGCCTTCCCAGCTCAGTAGGCTGCACATGGAATCCTGGCAGAGTGCCTGGAAATGGGCAACAGAGCTGGGCTCCACCTCAGCCCCCTTGCCATGGCTGCTTTGACTGGAACAGCTCGTTTCTGCAGACTGTTTTTGTAGGAGAGATGGAGCCTGGGAAGGTGATGATTTGGGTCAGGTGACTAATGGGGTGTGTCTCTGTGGCTTTGGCTGATGCAGCGTGCTTTATTGGCTCTGCTGCTGCTGATACTTTCAGAGCTGTTCTGAGAGAGGCTGGGGGGTTCTTCATTACCCACGCTGCTAGAGGAGCAGCAGTAGCAGAACTTACTTAGGGCTGCTGTTTGTTTTCCGTACAAACTGCCTTTATGATAGTGGAGTCGAGGCTGCCAGTGGGAACAGTCATTTAGGTGAGAATCTGGGAAGCGCTAGGAGAAGAGGAAAATGGGGACATGGAGGTGAGAGCGAAGGCAGGCCAGAGGACATCTTCCCTTCAAATTCGGTGGTTCTGTTTTCTTCACAGCTACTCACTGTGTAACGAGGGAGCACTTTAGGAATGACGGCTCTCTTGAAACTGTTCGTCACGACACTGTGCTTTGCAGATGTAGTTGACTCACTTCTATAGACATCGCTTCCCATACAGTGAATTCTTACACAGAACAAATATGTCATTTTCAAATGCTGACAGTCCTTGTGTTAGCGCTGAGGATACAGAGAAATAGGAAGGTTCTTGATTGCTAGAAACAGTTATTAATAGAAGAACCTCTGCTCTGTATGGTATATATTACAGACTACAGTGAACAGAGGGACACAGGACTCAGACTTGCCCATTGTTCTTTGCTGAGTAGTCACACAGACCATTATTTGTTCCTTCCTGGTTTAGAGTGTAGGCCAGCGATTAGAGCCGTGAGTAACCTGGTGTTGGTCACTCTTGTGCTTCTTAGACAGCTGCCACACAGCAGGCACTCGGGAAATGCTTTCTAGACTTTCGGAGAGTAGGTTCCCATTTCTAGTGTTGCTGCTGTAGAGGCTGAGGCCAGGGTGCTGCACTCGTAGCTGGACATGAAACAGAGGACCATAATCAATGCAGAGAGGGACTTAGGGAGGACAGCCCTCTTGAATCTCTCTGGGGAAGGTAAGGGAGCATGAGGCAGGTACGTTCTGAAGAACTACCTTTTCAGTGAGTCAAGCCTCTCGCCTCATGAACAAAACAATTCCACAAGTGGTTTGATATAATAATGTTGTTAGCTGACTAAGGCAAATAGTATCTCAGTGTTACCTACCACCTTAACCTTCAATTATGACGTGTGTGTTTGGCTCAAAGATTGGCTCTCCTGAATCTTAGATGGCTGGAGACCCCACTGCTGAAACAGTTTGAGAATGAGTGAGTTCTTTCTTGAACATTGCAGGAACCAGTTCCATATTCTTTCCCAAGCAGGTTTTTAAGCTTTCTGGTCTGTATAACACTAGGAAATCTGTTTGAGGAAGTGAACCCTTTAGATTGATGGTGGTGTCCGCAAAGGAGATTATCTTTGAGATCACATCTCTTAGATTTGCCTAGATTTGAGCCTGCTGGGCAGTTCTGTCCCTTTGTCTTACTCATGGTCTTGTCAGGCATCAACAGAAAGAGTATGAGTTGATTAGGGAGTGGAGATCGCAGTTAAACATCCAGGATCTTAAGAAGACTTGGCAGCTGGGGTGCCGTCCGGCCATCAGGGTGATGAACTGGGAAACGCTCTAGAGCTCATGCCGTCTTGCAGAGGTTTTTACTGCCCCTCCATTGGTGTGTTTATCAGCATTTAGGCATACAATAAGTTTAAATGAGGAGCACAAGCTAAAACTGCCTAAGGTGGGGATTTAAAAGGGCTGTGCATTCGAGTATTCCACCTTCTGTCTGAAGGAAGGTTTTCACTTTGATACATGTAGATATAGTTTCTACTTGGACTCAGACCCTAGTTATTGCCATTTAATACTCTTGTGTTTGTGATGGACTCCTTGGAAGCTGTCCCTCCACGATACGGAAGAAAGAGGAGGGACTGTCAGGTCACTGTCACCTTTCATTTCCCGTGATGAGCTGGTCAGGTGACTATCTGACGTTTGAAGAACATTTTTTGACTAGTGCATTTTCCCGGTACCTCTTTTAACGAAAGTTTCCTGGAAATTTTCCCTCTAGGACTGTGCCGTTCTAGTTGAGTCTCTCTCTCCTCCCCTCACTTTATCTACTTCTTTTTCCTCCACTCTCCCCGTTCCCCAACCAGGCCAGCTGAGCTGCATTTCCTTCCCACCTAAGGAAGAGAAGTATCTCCAGCAGATTGTGGACTGCCTTCCCTGTATATTGATCCTCGGCCAGGACTGTAATGCCAAGTGCCAGCTGTTGAACCTGCTGTTGGGGGTGCAGGTGCTCCCCACCATCAAGCTGGACAGCGATGAGAGCTGTAAGCTTCGGCGTCTCCGCTTCACCTACGGGACTCAGACTCGGGTCAGCCTGGCACTCCCTGGTCAGTATGAACTAGTACACACGCTGGCTGCACACCAGAACAACTGGGAGACCATCCCTGAGGAGGACTTGGAGGTTCAGGAAGACAGCGAGGATGCTGCTCATGTGTTAGCTGAACTGGAGGTGACCATGAACCATGCTCTCCTACAGGTACCAGCCTTCCACGTGTGTCTGCGCCAGCTTCTTCTCTGACTTTAGAAAAGTAGTCTGGTGCTATGGATTCTGGGCTCTGAAAGGAACGTAGACTAAGAGGAATGTAATCCACAAAGCTGACTAGGCAGGCAGGAGCAGCTTCGTGCCTGCCTCTGCTCATCATACTGTAGGCTCTGGGGAATGTCTGTATCTGGCAGACAGGAAGGGGTATGTGATTGTTGCATCTTGACAAGATCTTACAGAATAGTTATCAAAGTTAGAAGGCCCTTTTTGTTTCTAGAACTGTTTCTAGCCATCTCTTTCTAAAGGGACAGTGATGTGGTGAATAATTAATATTCTTAGTAGAACTGAGACCATGTGAAAAAATTTATTGCTTTCTCCACAGCGCTAGCTGTTAATTGACTGAGTGGGGCAGTGCATTTCCCTGACCTTCTAAGGAATCCAGGTCTGATTCAATATAAGGGAACAGAGCATCCCTATCATCTGAAGAGTACCTTGGCTTCTTTGTATGTAAAGTCCCAAAGAAAGCCTAGGTGCTGTGGCATCTCCTATGCTATGGTGTCGCCTCTCCATCATTCCTGCCTCCGTACAAGAAGGACTCCACTTTTTCTGGCCTTCATTTGCTACTAGATAGCTAGGACTAGGCCATGGCTAGACGGAAATAGGGGTTGGGGAAGGATGTGGTGGTTGGGGTCAGAGCAGGTAGGATTAGAAGAGCATGATCATGCTCAAAATGCAGGGTTCTTCACCTCACATGGCTGTGCTAGACAGGACGGGCTAGTTTGGCCAACTCGGGAGAGTGCCTCTGTCTTTGTTAGTACCTCTCCATCTACCTCTCTTCTAAGAGAGCTGGTCTCTCTGTCAGTGACTGTGATCTATCAAAGAGACAGTCTTCTCTTTTCCTTCCACATGTTTCTTTTATCTTTATGCTCTGGAGTGGGATATGGAACAATCCCCATTTTCTGTCAGTTCAGTTTTAGTGGTGGGCTTCCTCTGGTTTTAGGCACTCTACTGCTGAGCTACAGAGCAACCCAATTTGATTTAAATTTCTAGGGTTTGATTTGTTTTTATTTATTTATTTGTGTGTGTGTGTGTGTGTGTGTGTGTGTGTGTGTGTGTGTATGTGTATGTGTAGAAGCCAGAGCACTATGTCAGGTGCTCATCAATCATGCTACACACACACACACACACACACACACACACCAAGATTATAATTGAGGAGGGTACTGGAATAACAATACCAGAGCGGCCTTTTCTTTGCATGGTTAAAATGAAGATTATCACTCTTCCTTAGAAGCTCTTTCCTGTGGCTGATGAGATTTCCCTTAGCAGTTTCTCCAGATCTGCTTTCTTCTCCAGTTCTCTGATGTGGAGCTGGGAGCAGACTCCAAGGATTCTAAGCTTAGCTTCCTGTGATGCTGGGGGCTTTGTGGCCTCTGTGGGTTTGGCCACCACTCTCTCACCACAGGCTTTCATCTGTTGAGTGATCAAGGGTACTGAACTCACTGCTGGGAGCAGGACACAGCTACCTGGAGAGTGCTCATGACCGTGAAAAAGATATTTTGTTCAGCTCCAGTTATATTTAGGATCAGTGAGTTCATGCTTCTATTTGATTTGGAGAGGGGGGTGGCAAAGAAAGGAAACATTTAGTTGAAGGAAACCAAAATTGAATTAGGGGAAATGGATGTTCCTTTGAGTTGTCAAACTATCAAGGCAGAATTTTCCCCTGCCCTCTTATACAATGGTTATTTTTCTAATACGTTAAAGTCCTCATAACCTTGCCATTTTCAGCATATTCCAAAATAGACAAACTTATATCAGCTCACACTGCATGGTATTTCCAACTTGTTAGTCTGGCTAATAAACCCTGAGATTCCTGGTTTATACTTTAATAGGAGGAACACAGTTAAGCCATTAGTGTTTGAGACCTTCTTTAGTGTTCAAATGTGGCTTTTTCCCCAGTTGGCAGTACATTTCTAATTCCTCATACAAAGTATTTTATATGCAAACGTGACTTCCCCTCCCTACCCCCCACTTTCTGGCATCTTCCCACCTCCTTTTAAAATCTCCTCTTACAGTGTTAATGCTACAGTGGTCTGCCTCATACTTGTACAGTCTGGTGGGAGTGGGTGTGTGCGTGTTTCTTTTGTAAAGATTCGATTTGCTCAGCCTGAGAGGATTCCCTCAGCCTCAGCAGTGCTTCCTTTACTGTGGCCGTTACATAATTTCGGTTGCTCTGAGGTTGTTGTTCTTCCTCTTTTTCTCCTCCCCTCCTCCTGTTCTTCACCCTCCTCCTCCTCTTCCTCTCCTCCTCCATCATCATCATCACGTCATCATCATTAACATAAATGTTACTTATTTTGCACAAGCTGGCCTCGAACTTATAATTCTGCCTTAGCCTACCACATGGTGGGACTCCAAATAGGCTCCATCACAGCCAGCTGTGTTGTTCTGCCCTAATCAGTAGCCTGTTTATCCTGACAGGTGCGTCTTGGCCCTTTGGGAGATGTACATGTCACCTGCAACTAGCCTGCCACACAGCTGGCTGGTTATTGGCTCATAATGATCCTGGTGAGATATTTCAGAGAACAGAGGAAGACTAATATTTCCAGACAAGGTCTTATTTATTTGGCAAATATTTTTAATTAACCAGTTACAGTGATGATTTTTCTCTTTATAACCCTCAACTAGACATCAGTGGGAATAACTTGTTTTTAATACATATACTGAATTTAAATTATATTTTAGCAGTCAGTGCTTTCAAAATCCAGTCCCCACAAAACATCAAAAGAGAACAAAAAATTTGTGCAAAAATTTAACCCTGAAATTTCCTAAGATTGTTGCTAGGAGACTAGCTTCTCTCATGTTCTGGCTAGTTCTTGGCATTTATTCTGGTGCCTAATAAAGCAAACATTGTGTGTTGCCTGCCTTAGTTAGGGTTTCTATTGCTGTGATCAAACACCATGACCAATAAGCAAATTGGGGAGGAAAGGGTTTATTTGGCTTACACTTCCACAGCACTGTTCATCGTCAAAAGAAGGCAGGACAGGAACTCAAACAGGGAACGAACCTTAAGGCAGGAGCTGATGCAGAGGCCGTGAAGGAGTGCTGCTTACTGGCTTGTTCCCCTGGCTTGCTCAGCCTGATTTCTTATAGACCCCAGGACCACCAGCCCAGGGGTGGCACCACCCACAATGCACTGGGCCCTCCCCCATTGATCACTAATTGAGAGGGTGCCTTATTGCTGGGTTCTATAGAGGCAGCTTCTCAACTGAGGTTCCCTTCTTTCAGGTAACTGTGGTTTGTGTGTCGAGTCGACACAGGACCAGCCAGCACGTGACCTTTAGTCAGATGCCGCACTGCCTATAGAGTGTAGTGGTAGATGAAAGGTAAGAGTTGATAGGTTAGAAGTGGAAAAGAAAACTAGGGCAAGATGCTGTTGGGAGGAAAGAATGCATGGAATTAGGTCCAGATGGTTTTCCAAGAGAAAATAAATAAGGGTAGGCTAGAATATCCAAAGGAGAGAAGTAAAGAGTGATAGTTTAGAGAGCTCCTTGATGGAAAGAACAGATTATTTTATGGGGCAAGAAAGGGAAACTGAAATGATGTGCTGGGTAGGATATAGGAAGTTCAGGCCAACACTGGATCATAAATACCTTGGAGACAGTAAGCGTGTGGTTTTTGCCTAACAATCTTACCCTTCCCTAGTATACACTACATATACAGTGAAATGCAGCCATCCTGCTTACACTGTCTGCCAGAGAAAATCAGGACCATCTAGTGTAGGTTAACAGACATACTAAGTAGATGTGTGGTTTAAAGGGGAATGTTTTCTTTGGTGCTAGGGATTGAACTCAAGGCCTTGTGTATACCATCATGAGTTCTATCACTGAACCAAACCTCTAGCTGGAAGTTTTTGTGTTTTAAATTCTTAACTAGGGGCTAAGGATGAAACTCAGTTGGTAGATGTTCTGAATAGTTTTATGTCAACTTGACACATTAGAATCATCAGAGAGGAGGAGCCTCAATTAAGAAAATACCTCCATAAGATCAGGCTGCAGACAAGCCTAAGGGACATTTTCTTAGTGATTGATGGGTGTGGGGGGCGCTCAGCTCATTGTCAGTGGTTTCACCCCTGGGCTGGTGGTCCTGGGGTCTATAAGAACACAGGCTGCGCAAGCTAAGGGAACAAGCCAGTAAGCAGCACCCCTCCATGGCCTCTGCATCAGCTCCTGCCTCCAGGCCCCTGCCCTGAGTGAGTTCTTGTCCTGACTTTCTTCAGTGATGAACAGTGATGTGGAAGAGTAAGCCAAATAAACCCTTTCTTCCCCAACTTGCTTTTGGCCATGGTGTTTCACTGCAGCAATAGAAACCCCAACTAAGACAGTAGAGCACCTGTCTAGCACGCACAGAACCCTGCATTCCACCCCAGCATAAATGAGGCATGGTGGGTCATTCTGTAATTCCAGCACTCTGGAGGTAGAGGCAGGAGGATCAGAAGTTCAGGGCCATCTTTAGCTACATAGAGAGTTTGAGACCACCTGAGGATATATGAAATCCTGCCTCAAGAAAACAATCCTGGGTCAGGTGTCGTGGCACCCTCATCTAATCCCAGCACTTGAGAGGCAGAGGCAGGTGGATCTCTGTGAGTTCAAAGCCAGCCTGGTCTATATATGAGTTCTAGGACATCTATGGCTATGTAGAGAGACCTTGTCTCAAAAAAAACTGAAAAAGGAAAAAAAAATCCTAAGGTGTTTATTTGTACCACAGTGGCTCTTAAATAACACTTGATAGGACGCTTTCTCTTCTCAGCTCACTCTTCATTTGCCTTTGGCCTCCAAGCTAGCTCTTGGAGGCTGACAGTTCAAAGACCTAATCTTCCTCTTTCATCTTCTCCCTTTGCTACAGCTATCCTGCACAATACTGGTTTCCCCCCTTCAAACCCTGGTATGTCTCCCTCTGAGGAAAGGCTAGTGTGGGGAGGGAGTCTTTCTTTATTCAGTCTCAGGAGACTGGAAGGATTGTCAGTAGGCAGAAGGTTCTGGACAATATTTGCTCTGTCATT
Source organism: Peromyscus nudipes (assembly GCA_902168325.1). Lineage (NCBI taxonomy): Eukaryota > Metazoa > Chordata > Mammalia > Rodentia > Cricetidae > Peromyscus > Peromyscus nudipes. Next base: position 20,480 of record CABHPH010153742.1, read on the forward strand.
TCTTCTGTGATACCTCAGCCATTCTTAGAGGATGCTGTCTTGTTTCATATGGAGTCTACTTTGCAGCCAGCATACTTTTTAAGCATACAGTGAGAGAGGATTCTTCAGACCCCTGCTTAGCATGTCATGCCTTCTAACTCTTTCAGAACTTCCCCGATATCAGATCAGACAGTTCCTGATACATAGTAGGCTGTCAGGAACCACTTAAACACAGCCTTTGTGGCTAGGTGGATGAAGAACTGTGTAGCCATCTGGGTTTGTCACTTAGCTCTGTGACAGTGTAAGATGGGCCTAGTCATCCCTATCTTTTGGGATTGATGTGGAGCTAAAATAAGACAAAAGTATAAAGAACCCAGCAATGCTGGCACAAAATAAGCCAGCTCCTCCTTCCATTTAGATGAATAAATCAGTGTTCTTAATAAGAGTTCCTGAGCTGGAGGGGTGACTCGGTAGTTAAGAGTGTTCTTGCAGAGGATCTGAATTCAGTTCCCATCACCAGCAAGTGGGGCCACTCATAACTGCCTGTAACTCTAGCTCTAGGAGGTCTGACACCCTCTTCTGGCCTCTGCAGGCACTGCACTCACACACACACACACACACACACACACACACACAATTTAAATTTTTTACTTTTGAAAAGAACAAAGTTCCTATTTTTCAGTCATTTGTCTCTTCCCTGATAATCAGCCAAATACAGACTTTTCCTTTTTTTCAAACTGAAGTTAGTTATCCAGCCTTACTAGAAATTAAATTCTTCATAATTTATTGGCTTGCTTTTATAGTAAAATGAAAGGAGAAAGTTGTTTGAGAAGCTACAGTACAGAAGTGTATGGAAACTTAACTCATATCTTTCTTTCCATGTGTTTTCTCTTTGCCTGTGAACCTCACCAGTGGCTGAATAAAGCTTTAGATTCCCATTGAGGTGATCTGTCCATCCCCTGTGCTTCTGGGACGAAGCTCTGGGATGGCCTCACATTAACCCCAGCTTCTTAGGAGGCATCTCGTGACCTAGAAACCCATTTACTTAAGTTTCTCTTTGGAGAGCATTTGTATTGACCATAATCAATATATTTTCTATAATATGACAAGTAGAGCAGCATTTTCTTCAATATGTAATTAATATTTAAAGTAAGGAGCAGGTGAGATAGCTCAGGGGGTAGACTGATTGAGCAAGCCTGAAGACCTGAGTTTGATCCCCAGAACCCATGGTAGAAGGAGAGAACCGATTTCTTCAAGTTGTCCTTTGACCTCCACATATGTGGCATGGCACACAACCACCTGTACCCTTTCATACACACATCGTAACACCTAATAATAAATACAGCTAAGTTTCAAGAAAGTGGAAGTGAATTCAGAGTCAACCCTGTAGAACAATAAGAAAACTTTTCAGGTGACCTGCTGACGTCCCACGCAACCTAAGTCAGAAGCTCATTGGTCCTGGCTCTCATTTTGGGTAACTGTTGCCTTGCTTGCTGACCTTGACCTTGATATACTCCCTATGCTAATTCCCTGCCAGGTTCCACCCTCCTGAATGCTTAAGGAAAGATCTTGTCTGTGTATCCTGCATAATGGGCATTAACAGTTTAGATGCAAGATTGTAAAACATCGGTAGCTTCTGCCCTCCGGGGTTCTCCCATTGTGCTGTAAGCCTGTATTTAAGATCTCCTCCCTCCTTCAATAAGTGACATTCGGGGGAAAAATTTATACTGTATCAAGCTGATAATAGAAAAATAAATAATAAATAAAAATGAAAAAAAAAAAGAAAACTTTTCAAGTGCCCATAAGAGAGGCCAGGGAAGAAAACAACAGGCAAAGATGGGTGGGGCTCTCTCAGTGGCAGAGAGACGTCAAAGATCTGCCCTGTGGGGGACAGCCCTTCCCAAGCCTCTGATAAAGTGTTTTGCCTAAAAAAAAGAAAGAAAGAAAAAAAAAAGAAAAAGAAAAAAAGGGTGGGTAGGGCAAGGGCTGCACTGTGTAGTGGCTTTAAAAGAGCAGGGCTGTTACAGATTAGTGTACTCTGCTTTCCATGTGGTCTTGAACCTGAGGCTTCGGATGTGGAAAAAGCCAAGACACTTGCCAGTTCCCAACTTCAGCTTGAATATACAGCTTTGGAGTCACAGAACAGTCACCTCTCTGAGTTCGGTCTCTATTGCTGTGGTAAACACCATGACCAAAAGCACCTTAGGGAGGAAAGGGTTTATTCAGCTTGCAACTCTCAGGTCACACTCCATCACTGAGGGAAGTCAGGGCAGGAACTCGAGGCAGGAACTGAAGCAGAGGCCATGGAGTGGTGCTGCTCACTGGCTTGTTCTTCATGACTTTCTCAGCCTGCTTTCTTATAGAACCCATGCCACCTGCTCAGGAGAGGTACCACCCACAATAGGCTGGCCCCCTCAGATCAATCACTAATTATGAAAATATCCCACAGGCTTGTCTCTTTCGAGACAACTCTAGCTTGTGTCAGGTTGAAAAAAAAAAAAAAAGAAAAAAGAAACAAAACCAACCAGGCCATCATCCTTTATGTAACTGAGCTTTAGCAGTGTGCTGTGAGCTAGAGAGTCCCTACCAGCAAGAGCAGATATTCTTAGGAAGCACTCAGCCGTCCTCAGTGATGGAGTGATTGATGCCGCTTGGCGACTGCCACTTCGTACAGAAAGAGAACCAAAGAGCTGTGATTCTAGTGTCTGAGAG
>CABHPH010153743.1:0-35692 GCA_902168325.1 Peromyscus nudipes
GTGTGTGTGTGTGTGTGTGTGTGTGTGTGTGTGTGTGCACATGTGTTTGTGGCTACTGTGCATGTGAATATGTGAGTGCATGGAAGAGGGGACCAAAGGTTGGTGACATGGGGAATCTTCCTGAATTGTTTTCTGCCTTACATGAGTTTTGGTTTTTTGAAATTTTTCTTCTCCATTTTTAATTTTTAATTTTTAAAATTATTATTGAAAACTGCATACCAAGGAGCCGTTGGCAGTTGACTGTTTCTTGAGAAGAGATGACCATTCCATCTTACTTTTAAGGCAGGCAGGATTTCATGATTCGGTTAGGCTGAACTTGAAGTTTCTTGTCCCGCTCTTCATAGGAATTCTCTTTGCCCCCTGAAGTGTGTGTGTGCGCGCACACACACACACACACACACACACACACACACCACCCCCCACTGTCTTACTCTTGATTTCTGCACTGCTCTCACTCACTCAGTTTGTCTTGAACCTGGGAACCAGGAGAGAGTCTCACCTCTTTCAGGCATTGGTGCTGAAGTCACCTCAGCCCTGTTCTAATGTGAGAAATCCACAGATTTCTGGGACGAAAACTTACTAATTAAGGGATGAAATGGAGATCACACACTCACTCATACAAAATGAAGCAACGCAGTTGCCTCTTCATCTCCCAGGGAAAGATCCAGACCAGGTTGCTGAACCATGTGCCAGGAAGCCTTCCATGTCCAAGAGAGCGTACGACCCCCTCCCCCTTCCCCCTTCCCTTTTAAGAGGTCACATAGGCAGGCAAGAAGCACTGACTCTATCAGGCCAGCTAGCCCAAGGTCATTGGCTGAGCAATTACCCATTACACTTCCCCTTTTTATCTAAATAAGAAAGTTCTAAATCTAATATAAAACTATATACAATAAGAACAATTATCAAGTATCGTCCAGGAGAAAGAAAGGGAATAACACAAACAAGAGTGGAACTAAAACCATCAAGAACAATGTCAAGTAAGAAACATATTAAATGTCCAGCTCACAGGTAAATGGCAAATTATAGAGATTACTCCCAAAGCTGTCCTATCCTGAAGAATCTAAATCTAGTACCTAATATGCTCTTAGCTAAGATATGAAATGATCATAACTGTAACTATCTAGTCTTCAATCCCATCAAAGACCTGAGAAGGAAAATAATATTGCCTGAGTAAACAGAAAGTGAAAGCAAGCAACTTCTGAAAAAAAATGCAAGAAATGATAGAGACAGCTGGCTGCCTGGAAGGTCACCCAAAGTTTCTCTGCAATGTTGGTGCATCCACTTTTGGTGTAAGCCTAGAATATCTGACAGACCATTTTCAGAAGCAGGATATTTTGAAAGACCATCTTACCCTGTCTTGTCAAGGTTCAGCAGTCGCTTTTCCTTGTGTCCTGCTCACACGGAATCACAGTATACAAACTGTCAGCAGCTGAGGCAAGGGCAGTTCTTTGCCCAACAGGCCATTTTTTTGCCAAGAAGAATACAAACTGCATATGGAGTATCTTCGATGCCCAACATCCTCCTTGGGAGTAGATTGGTGTTGCCAGGAGCAATCGTGTCTCACATCAACAGAAATCTAAGTTATTAAAACATTTAAATGGCATGTTCTCCAGGTCTATGAAGTATTTGAAGATCACATATTCATCTGACATATATTTCTGTATATCTAGGAAACATAACTAACATAACTATGATAATCATGGGTGACTATTAACCTATAATTAACTATTAACCTATAACTAACTATATATATAAATATAATATATAATTATATATAATTAACTATATTAACCTATAATTAACTATTAACCTATAATTATTATCAACCTAAATAGCCTAAAGACGAAAGCTTCACATTATAAAAATAAACAATATGTAAAAAGATGCACAGTATAAAGACAATGACCTTGAATTTGTGATAATATACAAAATATCTCAATCAGAGGTAGAAATGTATAGTGCAATATGATAACAATATCCTTAATATGTATCAATATACAAAATAGCCTAAAGAGAGGTAGAACAAACATACAGCATGGCAAATATAATTTTACATTTGTATCAATATACAAAATATTTCAAACAGGAGGAACAAATGTACAATATGATACAAATACAGTTTTGTATTTGGATCAATATACAAATTATCTTTAACAGGAATAGAAAAATAATTTTATATTTGTATCAATATACAAGAATCCATACCAATGCAAATTATCTAAAGCTGATAGTTACTGATTTAGTTTACAAGTAGAAACAGCAATCTACCTTATTATCCTATCCCATCTATTCCCCTTCTTTCTTTTCCAAAAGAGAATCCTGAGTTAGTCTCCTGGAGAACTTTCAGGCGTTGGTGCTAAAGTCGCCTCAGCCCTGTTCTGACTCCTCCTAGTCCCTGTCCTTGTCTCCCATCTTCCAGCTCCTTGGTGTGGGTCTGCCTCCTGCATCACTCTGGGCCTGTGGATACAGAAGTTGCTTGAATTCGGAAACACATGCCCTCCACTTTGGGAGAGGTTTCCATATTTAATTATCTGATTTTTTTTTCTGTTCCTTTCATTTTTTTTTTCTGGAATTTCCACTGATTGGAGATGTCTCTCCCTCTCCCTCCCCTCCTCTAGCCTTCTTTCTCTCTTTCTCTCCCTCCCTTTTTCCCCTCTTAGTTCCCAACTATTACCCCACACTCCCCTCACCCCGCTCTCCTTCCTCATCTCCACACTTTGTTTTTCAGTCTCATTGAACTCTTAAAGCTCTCCAACCCCATTCTGATGTTTAAGCCTGGTCCTTCTGCTCCATGTGGCTTTTCTTCAAAGCACCCCTCACACAGGCTGTCCCCTGTGAACATGTGATCTGTGGATCTGTGGATCTGTGGATCCCTGTGGCTGTGGATCTGCTCTCGGGATTTAAGACTTGTTCTTTTGGCCTCTAAGTCCCTGTCTTCCGTAAGTTTTCAGGGTCTCCTCTCTCTTCCTTTTGGTTTCTTGCCTTTCATTTCGAAGACTTTTTTCAGATTCCATGTGTTCTTTCATTAAATTTCATTCGTTAAAAAGATAACTGGGAAGGCCTTCCCGGAAGCTGTATGTTCAGAAGGGACTTGCTGACTATGCAGGACCCCACTGTGGTGAGGAGAGCAGAAGAGACAAGGCGGGAACCCGGGGTCAGACACCTCTGGGGCATGAGAACAGCATCCAAGCCTGGGAGAAACTCTCTCGGTAGGCAAGGAGGGTCCCCTGGATCTGATGCCATCTGTACAGACTATGGGCAAGGGACGGGGGGGGGGTCCCCAACTGGCATGCAGTCATTCATGTCACTCCCTGATCTCAGTGGAGGCCTTGCCTGAGCAGGGGCCACTTGGAGCAGTAAGTGTCTGTTCCCAGGCAGTGGGAAAGGAAAGCGGTTTGACTCTGGCTGCTTTGGCTGCTGCTATACTCCGCTCAGCATGGAGGGGGCGGGGCAATCTCTCACGCATGCGCAGACCCCACCTGCCCTCTGAATTTGCAGGTTCCGGGGCCTCTGTGCCTGGGCCATGCTGAAGTTGTGAAGCCTGACAAGGTTTGTTTCCCGCTGTCCTGACAGCAGTTGCTGGCTTGCACTCTCTGCTCTGCGCTGTCAGTTTCCAGCTTCCTCCGTGGGTTCCAGATCTGACAGACATTTCCCATCTTCCTCGCTTAAACACTTTGTCCTCGTGGAGAAACTCCCTTCCTACTCTATTTCAGTGCTGTTGGAGATTTAGAAGTATCTGGCCACACGGAACTGGATAACTCGAGTTTTTGCCTTTAGTGAGCGTAGCTACTACTCTAAGCAGTTGCCTAAGTGACCCGTCACCTGGTCCCAAGCAGGCCCCCGACACTTCGCCCCAACTCCCGACTGCTTCCCCACCCTTGGTCCTCCAACAGCATCTCCAGTTCACCGTCAGTTTGCCTGTAGCCTGGAAGCTGAGCGGCTTCCAAACTCACTCCCCCAGCAGCCTGTTCTTCACATCCGCCCCACTCCTGTGACTCTAACGTGGGAACTGACGTCATTCTCCTTAAAATTGTCTGGGATTCCCCACAGCCATTGGGATAAGGCTGAAACTCTTTATTGTGACTAAAGAATATTTCAATAAAATCAAAACCTGTATTTCCTCTCATCCCCACCCTTCCCACCGCCCACCCCCACCACAGGCCTCTTAAGCTGGTGGGTCCTCTGGGGTCTTTTGTCTTTTGAATGTGTCTGTACCTGCCTAAACACCCCATCCACTTTATCTTCTCTTACTGATCCCAGGGGACTCTTCCCTTCTACCATTGCACTGATGAAAAAGCTTATAGTTCTTGCTGGACATTCTTCTCAGAGGAAGGCAATGCACTTCACCATTCCCCATTGCCTTGAAATACCTAACCAATGTGGCCACCACAAATAGAGGATACACTGGCCAATTGTCACTAAGCATTTAAATACAGGGAAATATGTACTCTATATGAGCATAATCTATACTATATGTCAGCATATATACGTAAAAGTATGCATATAAATATATTTGTTCACAGAAAAAAAAACAAATTGTTAAATATCTAGAAAAGAGTGCATTAAAGTTGATCATCTACTACTGTGCAGTTCTCATCCCTAGAGGATGTGGTGGTACTGATCTACCCTCCATAGAATCAGAACAAGAATCAGACATAGTGGATTCCTCTAGGATGCAAAACAAGGTAGCATATGCATGTAAAGCTAATGTTTATCCATATTTAAGCTGTTTCGACAAAGAGGGAAAAAAAACTTGGTCTAAGATTTTCAGGCTTAGGTGAATGCCCTTCCATTGTGTTTATTGCCGGTCACTAACCACCTCACAGCCTAAGCCTGGTGGGAGAAGTCAGAACCCAAGGTGCTAGTGAGTAAACAAGCTTCACCCACTTTCCTTGTAAATAACCCACTTAGCTGGATGTCGTGGTCACACTTGTACCCAGCATTTGGGAAGTAGAGGCAGGAATATAACAAGTTTGATGACAGTCCAGGCTACCAAGTAAGTTCTAGGCCAGCCTGTGCTACATAGAGAGACACTTTCTCTATAGAAGGAAACAAAAATCCTCCATTTGACTCCTGTTCTACCTGCCCATGTTGTCTTAGCCCAGGGAGTCACTTGCAGACTTAATTTAAATAAGTTTCTGACATTCTGTTTGGGACCACCCTGCTTGCTTCAGTGGAATCATTTCACGTGTTAATAAAATGTCACCATCTTTATTTGTATAACTCCGTGTATACGGCTCTGAAAGCCTCAAAGTTAAAGGTTCACAGTTGCATCTCTAACAAAATGTGCATGCTTATTTGTGCTTTGGAAAGTTTTTTTATTTACAAAAAAAAAGTGTGCTGTTTGAACACTATGACTTCTTACTGAGTATCAGTATAAGGAAAAAGAAAGCATCCGTCTCCTTAGTATTAACATAGCTTATTATAGATACTTGAAGACTTCTGTCTTGGTCTATTTAGACTACTGGAACAAAACACCACAGTCTTGGTGACTTAAAAACACGTTTATTTTTCACAGTTTTACATACTGGAAAGCCAATGACCAAGGCATGAGCACATTCAGTCTGCTAAGAGCCTCTTCCTCCAAGATGCCGATTCCCTGAGTCCCCAGCTGGTGGAAGGGCGAAGGCATTCCCCCAGACTCCTATGCCAGTCACCTGTGTAGAGACAGAGGAGACGGTGCGGCTTTTATCCTGCCTCTTCTGAGTGTGCCTCTCAGCTCTGAGCTCAGTCTCTCTCACCCATTTTCCAGCCCTGGCCAATTCTGGTCTGCTCCTCAGGTCATCCTGGTACTAATAGCCATAGAGGACCATGTCCCCCAAAGGCTACCGAAGTTCCATGTGTTTACACTGCTATGCTCCAAGCCCTACTAAAGGATGCTGGAGGGATGGGAAGAGCTTAAACTGGGACAAAGACTATGAGAGAAAAGTCAGCAGAGAAAGGTCAATTAAGGTCAACCAGATTTCAGGACACAGAGGGGAGAGGAAGATGAAACTAAGGCACTTGAAACTTTTAAGGAGTTTATTGGAGTAAGCAGCAGTTCAGGAACCAGGCAGTCTCAAACCACAAGCCATTAGGGCTCAGTTGGGGATAGAGCAAGAGAGAGCTGCTATGGGTGGATTCAAAAGCAGATGGAAGTTACTCATTTACTTCAAGTTGAGCATCTGCCCTGTTTGGACTGACCCACTGAAAAGTCCAAGATGACATAATCAATCCCCTGGGCCACCTGTGATGGACTGAGCCTCAGTTCTGCTTCGTTTTGAATCAGTTACGTCAGCCAGTGAGCAGCAGTGTGGCTTCAGGATGCTGACAGAGGAACCCAGACTTTCAGAGGCCATCCCAACCTATAATCAGTTTAACAGACAGTCTCAAAGTCCTGCAAGATTCCTGACTAGCTCAGTTGGTCTTATACTTAAGAACGTGAATCCACCCATGTATGTTCTGGATTTCATTTCCTCATTGCCAGCCAGCAAGGATTCAGTCTGCCTGGTCTACCCTGAATGCTGTGTCAATCCAGAGGAGTCATGTAATAAAGGGCCCATACTCCTGAAGGCCCTCACAAGCAAAATTCCATCAATAGCATGCATTCCAGCTTTTACCATATTTGTTTGTTTGCATACATCAGCTAAGAGACTAACCTTTTAGGGCAAAGATTATATCTTATTTATACTACCCAGAGCCCTTAGTTTGCTCCTCATGAGTATTCATTGGTTGAATTGCATTAATATGAAGACAGCATGTTAACTCTTCCTTATTAAAACGATCCGAAGTGGAGGTCTGAGCGTTAGGTGAAAGAGTTGAAAGCAGTATAAAATGTGTTCGTTTGGAATAAGGACACTGTTGAGCAATAACTGGATGCTGGAGACAACTGATTGTTTACAGTCCACAAAGCCACAGAGAGAACATCTCCTGCCAATTTTAACCTTGACATTTCTCTCTCACACTAAAACATGCCACAAGGGACAGCTCAATGTTACCATTTTCTAAAGAAATAAAACATGTCTGACAGAGCCCAGGAGTCATTAAAAACAAAGGAAGGAACGCTTACATTATCAATTAGTCACATCGAAGCTGCCAACACTACTCGAAGACAAGCTTGAGTTGAGTTTCACTCGAGTCCTGTTTCTTTCCAGCAAATTACTCATGGGGGAGATTTGTTCTGTGACTCGAGCAATTGTAAAAGCCCAATATTATCATGCTTAGGAATACAGTGAATTCTAATCGTGTCAGGAAAGTCACTGTATGATGGCAGAGCTAGTAGAAGAACAGATAGTAGGTAACAGGTTATCCTAGCTACTTGTCTAATTTCTGTGACAGGAGTGTGGCTTATTTTGTCTCACAGTTCCAAGAGGCACAGTCCAGTGTGGCAGGAAGGCATGCCATCAGGGAGTGGCTGGGTCACATGACACATGCAGTCAGGAAGCAGAGAGCAGCAAGTGCGTGTGCTCAGCTCCTGTTATTATTCAGTCTGGGGTCCCAGCCTGGAACAGTATTGCTTTCATTCATGTGGGCTTTTCCCCCCCTCACTTAACCCATCTAAATCACAGACACGGCCAGAGTACTGTTTCCCTGGTGATTATAAGTCCCATCAACTTGACAATCTATATTGATGATCACAGTGATATTTGACTGATAGATGATAGGTGATAATAAATGATAGGTGAAGGAGAGAGAGATGATGGGTGACTAGATGGATGGATAGATCGACAAATGGTCAGATAGACAGATTTTTTTTTCCAGTATTTAGGTCCAAATATAGTATGACTGTGTAACAGATTTGATTAGATTAGTTCCCTTTTATAGTTAAATAAGACATTGTGAGCACTCTATAGGCAAAATCAAAGATTTTAGCTCTACCAAATACATTTGTGTTTTAAAGAATAATAACTTTAAAATGAATGGTAAGTTTTGTTGTTTGTGTACCCCAAAATTCATATGTTGGAATTCTCAATTCTGAGGTGGTAGTATTGAGAACTGGGATCTGGATAAGTTGGTAGATCATGAGAATAGAGTCCATGACCAGATCAGTTCCATTAGAAATGGGCTCCAGTGTACCACTATGTCCCTTACACCAAGTGAGGATGCCACAATAAGAAACTGTCTCTTAGGAAGTGAATCCCAGCCTAACATGGACTCTGTTAGGGCCTTGATCTTAGATTTCTCAGTTCCCAGAATAGCAAGCAATGAATTTCTGTGGTGCTGTGCAGCCTCTGGAATGTTGTTAAGACAGTCTGAATGGACTAAGCTATAAATAGAAAACCCATGAAGTCAGTATAATATCAAATGGTAAATTCTTAAATTGTATTATTAACTGTGTGTCACAGTTGAATTAACTATGATTTAGAAAAGATTCACATAGTTTGGGAAGGTTTTGCTGTCAATTTTTACTGAATTCTCATTAAGAAATACTCTGCTAAATTATGAATGAGAAAAAGAATGATTCCCAAAGGTAACTGTAATTACTTCTTAATAGAAGTTTAATTTAGGTCTATCCTCCAAGTGCTTAGGAACACGTAATTCTGAATTCTTTTCTAATGTCCACCATGATCTGCAAAAATATGACTTAACCATTTTAATAATAAGTGGTGAGTAGAGAACGGTAAAGAGGGGCTGGAGAAGGAAAGGGAGGGAAGAAAGATGAGCAGAGGAAGAAAAGAAATGTGGTTTTTCTTAACTAGGAATGTGGTTATTCAGTATTTGCAAAATACATTGTTGCTCCAGAGATGTACATTAATATTGTCTAAGAACTTGTAACTACTCTCTAACTGCCATCCTCTGGTGGGGAATTTAGTAATCATTAACATAAGCACAATATACAATAAATTTTCAAATAAAATTAAACATTGACTATTACCATATTTTAAAATCATAATTTTATTGAAGAGCATGGTGATGCATACCCATAATCCCTGCCACTCCTGAGACAAATGGAACAGCCTGGGCTGCATAGCAAGATTCTGCCTCAAGATAAATAAATTGATTTATTGATTGATTTCCTTTGTCACCTCCTAACACAAAAGATTAATATGATATTGTAGGATCTGGATTCGATAATTTGGTGTGTGGGCAGAGACTGCGTCCAAATGCTTTCCTATCAGATAATCTAACTACCACAGTCCAGTGTCCGACATGGATGAGCAAACGCTTGCTGGATGGCTGAGAATGGAAGAACGGTGCCAGGGGTGAAGAATAACAACGGAGTAATTGCAAACAGATTCTGCGCAACCTCCATGAAGTCAGTCCAGAACTTGCCAAAGAAAATGCACCATATGTTAAAGAAGGGATTATATGCGAGTCATGCCTTACATACAGTGGATGAAATGATAACGGTACAGAGTTTCGGTATGTTCTTGAGGGAGCAAGCATTGTGTCTTCTGTGGGGCGTGAGAGAGCCTGCGTCACTCAGTCTCACCTCTGTCCCCATGGGCACCCCAATGTGAGAATGCTTGAGCCCCACCCTGCTATCTCTTTTCAGTCCCCATGCATCAACATTTTACCATGTTTTCTCCAAAACATTCAAGCAAAATTTTTAAGATACTTGGAGAAGCTTAACAACTTGTTTGGAAGGACAAATTAGCAAAAACCCAAACTGGAATGGCTAATGGGAAGTAATTGTGCTCTTCTGCCAAGAGCAGAAGGAACAACTGGGCTTACAGATCTGCTCACCACACCGTTTGCCAACACGCAGCACACACTGTGTCCTACCCTACACTCTGGAGAAAGAAAACATATCCTTTAGAAAGGGAGACAGGAACTAGATGAGATGATGAAAACTCGTATTTCAAATGGAATTCATATGATTCGTAACACTGGCTTTTAGTCTGGCTTCTCACACCTAAAAAGACATTAAAGCTCTTCCACTGGAGATGCCCGAATGCAAAATGAGTGTTCAGTCGATGGCTCTCCGTGATCTCAGCCTCTGTAGTTCAGAGTTTTCTGATATGCAAAATTACTTTCCATTCAGCCAGACAATTGGATACATTCATTAATGTAGAATTTCATCAGAATTCTATGCTGATACATGCAGTTTTTGTCCTGTGGGCATCTATTCCTATATAGACTTACATTTCACTGTTGTCTGTCTGTTTTGTTCACCCAAAGCACAAGGATAGAGCGTTGATCCAGGACAACACAACTTAGCATTTGAGGAAGAGTTTTATTGGGCAAAGAGTTTTATGTGCTAGGCCCTTCAGACAGGAAGACACTGTTTTGTCCTCAAGAGATTTATACTCTAGAGACACATAAGACAGTGGTTCTTGTTTCATGGTTTGTTGATGTTGTTATGTTTACTGACTCCTTTGTGATACTGTAGCATGCTACCCTTTAGTACCAAGAAAACACATGCACTGAATTCTACATTCTATCATCATGTGATGGTGTGTGTGTGTGTGTGTGTGTGTGTGTGTGTGTGTGTGAGAGAGAGAGAGAGAGAGAGAGAGAGAGAGAGAGAGAGAACATGCTTGTGCTTGTGTGTTCAAAGGTTGCAGAGTGTGCTGTGGTCAGAAAACAGCTTAGCATTCTTTTCTCATAGAACCTTGAAAGATCACATCCCCCATGCACCAGTGCCCAAGGGACAGCACAGTGAGCCCAGATGCAGTTACTCCCAAGAGAGGAACCTTTGCATCATGAAGCTCGCAGCTTTTGTAGAGTAACCTTTCTGTCTTCTCCATCTCATCTCCAAAGAGAAGGAGATAGAAAGAGAGGACCTCAGTCTTGAAAGGCAACAACCCCTCCCTAAGGGGAAGTGGGAGGCCCAATGTTATTAGCCTGAGAACATAAGCCAAGGGCCCCAGCGGATTGGCCTTTACATGTCTCAGGAAGGATTTGCTCTCATTCCAAGGTATGTTCCCCATTCATCATCCTTTAACACAGTTCTCCAGGAATCTCTATTCAGTAAGCCCCCACTGTGCCAAAATGTGAAGTATATTTACAGATCACAGTTTCCTCCCCAAAGTAATGCCTTCAATTCCAGCAACAGCAGTCCCAAGACTCAATCGAGACTCAAAGATAAGGACATTTTGTGCTTGTTTATACAAGGCCAGGGGAGGAGTGGATTTAGGAACTCAACATGTGTGAAGGGCCTTGGCTTTGTGGTCTTTGGGAGATGCTTCTGGGAAAACATGGCTTTGTCTTCCCACAATGTCAGGATTGACCAAATAACAATATAGGGGGCAGCAGTTCAGTGGCAACCACTTGTCAGACAGTCTCACTTAATTTGGTAATCAGGGTGAGGCAAATATAGGTTCTTTGATATCAATCATAATTGCTAATATTAACTCTCATACAGTAAGTACATTGTGTGTGTGTGTGTGTGTGTGTTACAGAATGAATGCAAATTAAAAAAAAAACTCCAGCCTAATCAAGAGATGTTGCTGGAGAGCTTCTCTCCAGCTCCCAAGTCCCGCCAGTCTCCAGCTCCCAAGTCCCGCCAGTCCCTGGTTCCCTGACCGAACCCATTCATAAAATGAACACACAGACGCTTACATTATTTAAACTGCTTGGCCATTAGCTCAGGCCTATCATTGTCTAGCTCTTACTCTTATATTTAGCCCATTTCTATTAATCTCTACTTTGCCACGTGGCTCGTGGCTTACCGGTACTTTACATCTTCCTTCTCCTCGCTGCGGCTCCAGCCAGTCTCTCCCTCCTCCCTTCCTCCTCAATTCTCCTCTCTGTTAGTCCCGCCTATACTTCCTGTCTGGCTATTGGCCAATCAGTGTTTATTGACATATAGCGATATCCACAGCAAAGAGACTTCAGAAGTGGGCTGATAGAACCTAAGTAGATTCTGTATTGGTGAGATAATGAACCCAAAGCCAGCCATAGGGAAGAAGCCACTGCTGAGAGGAGATCCAGGTCCAGACATGTGAGTAGGTGGGTAGGGAGACAAGAGTCAAATGGGCCATGTCAACAGCTATGGACCAAGCTGAGCCCAAGTCCCTAGTACACTGCAGAGTTCTCTGCCTGATGATCTCTCATATATATGCCATGTATCAGATCCTAAGTCAGTGTGGGGCTCTTGCCCTCACTGAGTGAGACATCAATCACCTTCTGGAGTTCAGGTGAAAGAATTACATCCATTCCTTGGTCTGGTATATCCAATGGGTTCTTGGGCCCAATTTCCCTGATATGAATTTAATATGATCTTGTGCTCCCCTTAGTTTCAATTCACCCTGATGAATTTATGGGGTGGCTCCTTTTCCATTCTCTGGAATAAGTTTTATCAGTCAGTGTTGTGTGGGTGGTGCTAGACAGATGGTGATGTTTTGGGGTCCACCCAGGAATGCAATCATCCTCCATCCTCAAAACGGATTCAAAAGTTGCTTCTAAGATGGACTGTCCCTGGGCAAGCCATGTCCTGGAGAAGCACTGTTTTACACATCATGGTGTAGTTGAGAATAAGGCATGGTGTGATGAACAGTAAACACATATGAACCAGCTGCAGTGTAGAAGCTGCTAGAGTTGAGAATAAAGGTTCAGAACTGAGTCCAGTCCTGAGGTGAAAGGCAGCACTCCGTCCAGAACTGGAATGAGTAGATAGATGGATGGAACATCCAAACTGGTGAACAGGAAGATGGATAGATGGCAGCTGAGTCGGACCAGGCTGAGCTTGAAGCCCCTGAGACTATCTTCTTCTGCCTGTTGGTCCTTGAGACATGCACATCACATGTCCGATGACAGGTAGGAGGCGTTGCCATCTTAGTGATGGGTGTGGAGATCTGTAAGGGGTTCAAGTGAGGGAATTATATCCTGCCCCCGGTTTGGTGTGTCTGCTAAGTTCTTGCAGCTGATTTCTCTGGGGTTGTTTTAATAAACCCACATTTGACTAGAGTCTCAAGTCATCCTGGTGAATTATCCTGGGGTAGTAGTTGGCAGGGGTTTTGTGTTCCTTAAGGGTACTTCAGGGACCTCTGGAGGAATGGAGGAGACAAGTTGAAGAAAATGAAGGGAAACATGGCAAAAAGCCCCAGAGAGAGCAAGCTGGCATCCACGCAGGTGCTTTCTATGTAGTCTACCACAACACAGGGCAGGTGCAGCTCTCCCACCACGTGGACCTTGGCCTCTCAGGTGCCAACACTCAGTGTTCGGCAGCCTCCAGTCCCACTGTAGTTAGGTTTTGCTCCCAACCATGGCAGTGCGGTGGTCTCCTCTCCTCGTCCTCTGGCTTCTCTGTTAGTGACTATTGTCTTGAGGCTGAAGACGCCCACTGCCTCTCAGCAGAAGGTAAGCCTCCCATGGGTTTGTCAAAGGACAGAAGTCAGCCACCAACTCTGACATGGATGTCAAGGTTCGTAGAGATGGCAGTTCATTGCTAGTGGCCGTTGCTCATGCACTGAGGATCCCTTGTCTCCCTCCTTGAACCCCAAGTCTGAGAGTCTCTTGGCCTGTGTGATCCCTCAGTTGCCCCCACCGCTGACCTCTCAATGACATTTGTTGCAAGTGTTTCAAATGCATCTGCTGGGTGCGATTTCAAAGTCTAAGCAGCCCATAATATCCCTTCTTCTATTTTCCTGCTTATTCTCAGCACCTTCTCCCTTTCCCCAGGTTAGCCAAGTGGTCCTGAGACAGACCAGCCCTGAAGAATATTATCAGTGAACACAGAGGGGGTTGGCTTCTATGTCCTTGCTTCTCGAATCTGGGCTGACCTGTCAGGGACAAGGACAGAACCTCTAGTTAGTGGAAAAATACAGACCCTCATAAGACAGGGAACTAGATCATCTTACAGTCAGGCTGCCTAGCAACAGGACATTGAATAGAGCCCTTGACCTTGTCACCCTGTAAACATCCTGTTAGCTTGCCCCACCTTATGCAGATAACAGCCTCTTGCTCCCCCCACCCTGCAGGAACTATATAAAACCCTCCTGGAGAAAAATAAAGTGGCACCTTGATCAGAATCTTACTGACCTATGTCTGTTTGGGCTAACCAAGTACATAGAAAGATCAGTACGTCTGGCCCCACTCTTAGGCTATCCTGTCACCTAAGGGTCCACAGTATGAGGAATAAGGAAGCCTAAGGTAACCACATAGCCTTACTGTGTGGAAAGACAAAAAGGTAGAAGCATGGGGGGGGGGGAGGGGGAAAGAATTACACAGTGGCAGGAAGGCAGGCCAAGCCAAATCACCTTTACTCCCATACCATGGTTCCTCTGGGGCTGGGGAGAGGTAGGGGTGGGTGTGGGTGGGTGTGTGTGGGTGTGTGTGTGTGTGTGTGTGTGTGTGTGTGAAGCTCACATGTTTTCAACAGCTGTGGATGGTCTCTGCAGTGTTGTGTCTCAGCTTCTTTGTGGGAAACGACTGTCTGGAAGCATCTCTGAGGTTTTTATAGCATTTGGCCACTCAGAACATATTCTTTGATGTTCCTATAATACATGGGTAGAAGAATTTGTGCTTTTCTATCTGACACAGAATAGAAAACTGTATATAATTATTTTGTCACCATTCTATGGTTAAAATTACGACATGGTGCCCACACAGCTTTTGTAAATGTGAGGTTCGCCTGGCGTTGCGTGTCCTTGAGTTAGCACAGCGACCACTGGTTAGCGCTGCTTCATCTTCTGCCCCGGCTCAGCTTCTCCCAGGGATGATTTCTCACACAACTGAAAGGTGAAATGTAATTAGTGAAGAAAAACTGACAGGAAAGAAGAAATTTAAAGCACGAAGGCTATCAAATTGCTGCACTATCCAATACCTCCCAGTTCCTGCTCCCCACTCTTGAATTCACCTTTAATCCCTTATCTTGCCTTCCAGGGTCCTTAGTTTTCTGGCCTATGGTGATTCCCAGACTTTTCTCCCACTTTACCTGAAAACCCCCTCCAGCCTCTAGCTCCCTCCCCTTCTGTGGACCCCGATTCTTGCTCCCTAAATCTTCCCAGTGTGCCTCTTGACCCTACTCAGACCTCCTTGGTAAGGGCTTTGCTGATATCTCTCCTCCACCCAATGACTCCCTTCCTGGCTGTATCGTTCTCCTTAGGTCTTGATATTGTCTGCAGGGGGCTTTTCCCCCTTCAGAGATTCCCCAGTTATTTCATAAAATACAAGTTCTACGAGGGTTGGGGCTTTACCTTAGCTCTCTTTAGTTCTCATATCTAGATAATCCCTGGGATTTGGTCCTTGCTCTATCTGTATTTGTTGAACATAAATAGCCAGTATTAAATGATACTCATATTCATTCTGTATTAGTTTCTTTATATGACAGGTGGGTCTCATATTCACCTCTCAGTGTCCACCCGGGATGAGATAAGAGGGCACCTCCCCTCAAAGATACTAAATTCTAAAGATGCACAAGTCCCTGGTAGAAATGGTGCAGTATTTACATATCATCTGCACATCTCTACCCACGTACTGAAAAAATCATCCATGGATTAATAATACCTCCTACACTGTAAATGCTGTGTAAATAGACAGCATACTGTGGTGTTTATGTAAAGACAACAAAAAAGTGTCTGTGTGTATTCAGACACGTTTTTCCTCTTTTTCACATATTTTCAACCTATAATTAGATGAATCTAAGGATGAAAAACCTGCAGGTAGGTAGCACTCTCTGTAAGATAATGTCAAAAATAATCAAAATTGCCAACTGGCTTTTTTTTAGCAAAAATTAATATATTGTTAATCAGTCTTTAAGATAGGCATTTCTTTCTACACATGCACGAAAATCCTCTATACCACAGCCATAAAACAGGACCTCAAAGTACAAAAGAATTGTGTATCCTAGGAGAATAAATGGAGTTACCTTGTTCCCTAAAGAGTCAGGTAAAATTTCTTTCTTTCTTTGTTCTCCATTAGAATATTTTACAGTTAGAGGAAAATAATATGGACTAGGAAGTGTAAGGTTATTACAGACATGGGTGAGTTAGCATGCCATTTGAATCCATTCGTAATGCTATTCAATTAGATTCCAGAGCAATCAAAAAAAATAGAACTGCCTTCATCACCAGGCATCTGAACTGTTGCTCTGTAGTACACTGGCATTATTAGATATAGTCCAAGTTGTCTATGAATGGCACAGAATCTCAGATTATCCCAGATGGCACAGTGTACTGAAGAGAGGCTGTGGGAGCCAGTCATGTCCCACTGTAGGGACGGAAGATTTCATGTGCTTAGGCCAACTGTCACCTCCCACTGGCCTTTCTTCGGGCCCAGGAGACTGCACAGCAAAACCGACTGTTCTGTGAACTTGGCCTACTTTTTGCCAAAAGAAATGGTCTTTCTTCTAACACTTTATTTTGACAGTATTTCAGATGTCAGAACATCTGAAGGACTTTCCATCTAGACACTGACCCTTTTGTCTCTTCTGTGTGTCGGCACACACACTCAGGGATGCTCTCTGCACTGCTGTGAAGCTCCTTCTAGAAACTTCTGAATATATTTCATTACAGGGGCAATGGATTCTACAACCAGGGTACCATTATCAGAATTAGGAACTTAGCATTGACTCCACCCTCTCATCTAATGTACAGAGCTTACTCCGATTTTAGGAAACTGTACTGAGGGAAGACCATCCCAGCTGGCTCGTGTGTTGCATTCAGATGCCACATCCCACATCCTCCTCCCCTCAGGATGGCTTCCAGTCTTTCATCCTGTGACAATGACACCATTCTCCTGTTTGTTTTGGTTTTCATTGTGGATATTCATTGTGCAAAGCACGAGGTTTCATAATGACATTTTCCTATAAGCACGTAATGTATTTAGAAATATTTCCCCCACACCCCCTTTCTTCCTTCCCCCTCCCCCATTCATTCCCTTTGTTCTGTTAGAAGGTTTCACTTCTAGTTTCCTGTCTTATAATTATACTTGATATTCTACATGTATATGAAATCTAGGAGCTGCATCTGTGGGAAGACATACGGTATCTGACTTTCTGAGACTAGCTCGATCCATTTATTATGATTATCACCAGTTGCATCCATTTTTTTGCAAACAGCATAACTTTATCTTTTATATAGTTGAAAATTTTTCCATTGTATTTGTGTGTGTAAATGTATAGATAGATGATACATAGATAGATAGATGATATATACATACATACATGCATGCATGCATAGATACATAAATAGATAATTGCATTTTCTTTATGCCTTCCTTTGTTTTTAGATACCAGATTGGTTTTATGCCTTAGCTGCTGTGAACACTGCTAGAGTAAAGGCAGTGATATTTTTGACAATTAGAATCCAATTATTGTATTAAATGCCCTTCAGTTTGGTTTTGTCTGGTCTTCCTGCATTCTAAGCCTCAGTGATTGTAAAGAATGTCCAGGAAATAAGACAGCATCCTTTATCCAGGCTTGTCCCATTGCTAATGGTGGCAGCTTTGATTACTTGATCAAAATGTGGCTGCAGGGTTTCCCACTGCAAAGCTGGGGTTAGGGTGTTTATTGATTCAGATAGAAAATAGAACATGAGCAAAATCACAATCTCTCTTCAGAAATTAATCCTCTTCAAACTAGCCTTGTAGTTTAAGGAGGGGGTTGAGATCAGGGTATCTGAAGTGCAAGTATTTTAATGTGCAGTGAACAGCAGCCACAGCAGGGCAGGGTGTGTCCATCCCCTCTGCCCTCTGTAGCTTGTCTCCTGCTGACCCCAAGAATTTAAATCCTGACTTACAGTAGACTGGTTCCCGGTGTTGAAGGTGGGAGCTTCAGTTTCTGGGAACTATCCTATTTCTCATTCTAGTCATTCCATAAGGAGTCAGCACATTAAACTGATGCTATATATGACTTTCTATTCTAAACATTTCGATGCGGAGCTGATCGCATTGAAGACATACTCTAGGACACTTATCTGCTTCTGAATTTCAGGTAAACGAAAGTATCTGAAAATGTTATTCATCTAAAGCTTGAGTTTATCTACAAGTTCATGTGGAACTCAGTCTTCCATGTCATTATTATTTGCTAAATCTGGTATTAGGGGCTTATACCGAGAGAAGGCTGGGTTTCTCGAGAACCACTGTGGTTTGATTCCACAGCCATTCTGGTGTGCTTCATTTGGATCACTAGGAAACTCAGAAAGAATTGCCCCCCACAGGGCACAACAATATAGGTTTTAATCTGTGAGGTTCAAGGCCCCCACCACCAGTTCACTTTCATTTTTATTCCCATTTTACCTCCTTATGCAAACAAGAGCAGTATTTTTTCTTTTTTGAATCTTGATTGTGCCAGTATTCCTCCATTATCTCATCTCCCCTTGTGTTGAGCCATAGGATTTCTGAGAATAGCCAGAGACACATCACTTATACCCAGAGAAGAAAATGAATTTTAATACTGATAATGATTCTTTCTCTACTCACATGTTCTTCTTAATGCCTACAGGCTATTTCTGGATCCGGCCCTGGGTTTAAATTTTATGTTGAACTTTGAGAAATCCCAAGGGCAGACTTCAGTGCAATATGCCTCTTGAAGACTTGGGAGCAGTTCTCACCAAGAACTGGAGGGAAAAGATTATAAGGCCTTAATGGAGACTAAACAAGAACTGAACAATGATAATATCAACAGACATTCCAACATGGAAGGGGGAAAATCCCAAAGGCCCCACCCTTGCATGAGGATTGCATGTACCTAATGATGGCTAAGAGCTGTCCAATACAGTGTGGTCAGTCCTAACATATACACACACAACCAAAAGAGACTCCACAGGTTCTATTTATGTGTGTGTGTGTGTGTGTGTGTGTGTGTGTAACAACAAAGAAAAAGGGGCTACCAAGTTGAGGGAGAGTGAACGTAGGACATAGAATGTTTTTGAGGGAGGGGACATGGGAAGGGTTGGAGAGAAAAAAGAGGAGGAGGAAATGACTTAATTATATTTTCATTAAAATATATTCGAGATAATAATGACACATTCTGACCAAAGTCCTTCATGAGATGTCTGGTTTTCAGGTGTTTCCTCACAGCCTGTGGTCTGTCTGTCTCTTGTCCTCTTCAGAGCATCTTTCTGAGAGAAGAGGTTCTTACTCTGGTGTCTAGCCTGCCGGTTGTGTTCTGTGGATCCTGCTTTTGGTGTTTCTAGGAGATCTCTGCCCAACTCTGCATCATGAGCATTTCCTCTTTAGCTTTATTCTGTTTTGTAGTTTTCAGCTGTTACTGAGGCCTGTGAGCCATTGGTGCTATTGTGTTATATGGACACCCACAGTTTCCAAGATGATTTTGTTAAAGAAAACTCTGCCGTAAAAACAAAGCCCCCCAGGGAACAGCTTCCTTCTTCATGCAGCTTTTTCCGATGAACCAATCCCCATTTTGTGCATCTCTAAACAGATATGCGCACCTCATTTCTGTTGAAATCACATGGCTTTGCTGTGTGCTAGGTGTATGATGATTTGAGAGAAAAGGTGGTCTTATGATTAGCCTTTAAACTAGAGTAATGGAGTTCCTCAAATCAAATCTGAATTTACCCCAGTCGAACCTCATGCAAACAAAAGTCCCTGGAGAATGACAGCTTTTCTCTCTTAAGGGCCTGGAACATGGCCCACTGGAGGATGTGTCCTTGTAAAGTCCCTTCCACACTCTATGGAGTGTTGGCCTTCAGAATCTTGAGCCATAATGACCAACTCATGCAGAAGGATCCCCATGACTGGCCTCTCATACATACCTGCAGGCTACAGATAATGAGATGCCCCACCCCCTTTCAGAGGCTGCCCTGTGAGAAGGTGGGGCCAATGGGCTAGTTTTTGCTGCAGTACTCACCACAGTTAGCAATATGCAAGGGCCTTAAAACAGCTCCCGCTATCAAAAAAAACACTAATCCAAATCGGTTTATAAAACCACTCCAGATTAACAAATCAATGATACTTACACACTACGAAATAGACTAACACTTAAAGGCTTTATTCTGACTAGATTTATAGCTCCATAAACTCCATTCTTATGAAGTTTAGATGGAAGACAGACAGAGGGGCATCTCTGTTCGAGGAAAAGGTTCTCTTAAGGCTGTCTAGCAGCCAGTGCTCACACAGAAGCAGCAAGACAAGGCAGTAGGCTGGTCCCCAAGTTTCCACTAATGTGTAGGTGAAAACACTGTACATAAGGGTGCCAGTAAAGTGACTCTAGAGTGTCATTATGTGTCTGTTTCAAGAGATCATTTCAGAAATTAAAAGATCTGGTTTCCCCCACTTCTCCTATGATAAGGTTGCTTCAGATAAAAATTATGCTCTGGGCTACTGAATGCTCACACGAGGTTAAGAGGCTAGTGGTAGTCTCCACTGAGGCCTCACAGTCTGTTCATGCCAGTCCTTGGTGACAGCTGCTCCCGAGTCTTCAAGAGACTCATGGCACTGAAGCCTGCCCTTGGGATTTCTCAAAGTACAACATAAAAGTCTAATCCCAGGGCCTGATGCAGAAATAGCCAATAGACATTAAGAAGAACATGTGAGTAGAAAAATGATCATTAGTATTAAAATTCCTTTTCTTCTCTGGGTATAAATGACGTCTCTGCCTATTCACAGAAATCCTATCCCTCAACACAAAGGGAGATGAAATAATAGAGGAATACTTGCACAATCAAGATTTGGGGGGGGAGCCCAATCAATACTGCTTTGCATAAGGTGGCGAAAAGGGCTCAGTCGGCAGTCCTGGAAAACGGTGATGCACTGTTGAGCCACAGTCCTGCAACTGTTCTCAAGCGCAAGGAGCCTAGTACCACATCTATGACGCTAACACATCAACAAAGCCTTATGTTGGATGCATGCTGTCTAGAGTAGACCGTTTTCCCTGAGCTGTCAGGGAGCATCTAACGGGACTTGTGTGCCATCACACAGTGAGAAAGACAATTTAGTGCTTAAAACTCACACTTAGAGGCTCCTGCCTAAACATTACCCAGAAAGGAATGTAAATACAGATCAGCTAGAAAAAAGAAGGCCTTTGAAGATTGGTAAGTGAGATGAAAATTAGCCCAGTGGCCCCATCTACACCCTTCATGTTATAGCCTTTAAAAGAGGAGGGTGACATCATTAAGTGGAGTATGCCAGTGTGCACAGCAGACCAGACATGGGGATCATTGTGCTATGGTTGGTCACTGTGACTCGGGATTCAGGAGGCCAGAAATTCATGGAGCATCGAAGGGGACCTGTAAGGTCAAGTCTTCCAGTGGGCCACGTAGAAGTCACTTTTCTCCCTTTCTCCTTCTCCTTTCTTTTTTTGCTTTTGCATTTCAAATGTTGGAAGTGTCCAGTGTGGTGGCTCAGCCCTGTGATCCCAGGAGTTGGGAAACAGGATTGCCATAAATTCAAGAGTAGCCAGGACTACATCGTGCTGGGAAGAAATGGAATGGGATCTAAATTGACCTGCTGGGGCCCATTCTAAATAACAAAGTGGGCTTCCTAGGGACAGAGGAGCTGTGGTTCATCTTCACCGAGGGTCTGAAGCCATGCACCCTGGATGTAGTGATGCCATGACAAATAAGATGTAGGCAGTGGGGCTTGCCGCTTAATTCATTTCCACGGTGTGATAGTGTGACTTCGATGCGCTGAGAAAATCACTTCAAGGAGACCCACCCTGATGTTGCTAGGCGCGTTTGTGATGCGGTATTTGCTCAGTCGGGTGGCTTGGGATGTCTACTGGAGAGAGAGATCCTAAATGAGGCTGGGTGTAGATCCCCCAAAGTACAGAACAGAATCGTGGCTCCAGCTTCAGCTCACCAATCTACTTCAACAGATACCCATTATACATTTTCTACCGGGCAAGAAAGCTGCTCCCAATAAACCATGGAATTCTAGACATTATGACCTTTTATCTTAGGTGGCAGAGTATAAAGGGCATCTGTAAAAAGATTTTTTTTTTTTTTTAGTTTTTCGAGACAGGGTTTCTCTGTGTAGCTTTGCGCCTTTCCTGGAACTCGCTTTGTAGACCAGGCTGGCCTCGAACTCACAGAGATCCGCCTGGCTCTGCCTCCCGAGTGCTAGGATTAAAGGCGTGCGCCACCACCGCCCGGCTGATTTTTTTTTCTTAACAACAGCCCAACCATTGAGTTTACTTTTCTAACTCAGCATGTAAGGGTTGAAATGGAAGAATAAATATTAAACTATCTAGTCTGAATGGGTAGATATGCTTCTTACACTACGTTTAGTCTCTGGCTTCCCAGCACCGTCACATCCAGAGCATGTAGGTGACTGTTTTGTGAGTCACCAGCTGAGAGTGGAGAAGTTGGGCTCAGGTGTCCCATGTACCTCGGAAGCTAGAAAGACAGGCTGCATTGAGCACAGACATTTTTCATAATTACATGCCTACGGGGTTGCCACCTGTCCTAATTTGATGTGATTAAGGTAAAATAAAAAAAAACAAAAAACTGTCCTCATTTCTCTTGGCATGGAGTGGGGGAGCCAAGCTTCCCTTCAGGGAAGAAGAGGCGAATAGCACACAACGGGGGTGGGGTGGGGGGCAGGCCAGGGAGGCTGCAGCCTCTGGTGTCAGGGAAGGTGGGAACGGCACTCACTGTTCCAGGAGGTCTGAAGTTATCAATCCTGAAGTGTCTTAGCAGGGTATGTTAGCTACTCTTCCCTTTGCTGTGTCAAAATACTCAAAAAAAAAAAAAAAAAGGCAATTTAGGGGGAAAAGCGGTTTTGGGGCTGAAGTTTGAGAGTGAAGTTTATAATGACAGGGAGAGCACAGCAGTAGGAATATGAGACAGCTCATCATGCCGTCTCCACAGTCAGGAAGGAGATGAGTGCTGCTCAGCTCGCTTACTCCTTTCTATTCAGTCCAGGAGGCCACCACATGGAATGGTGTCAGCCACATCCAGGGTGAGTTTCCCCACCTCAGCTAAACTGTTAGACCCAAAGTTAACCTGAAGCCCCACCTGCCCAAGAACCAGGTAACTTCCTGGGATTCTGGGAATTGCAGTTCTTGGAAAATGACAAAGCCTCATGGGAAAGCACAGTAGCCTATGCGTTTTGTCCATATAAGCCCCACCAACATGTGTCTCAGGGCCACTTACCTGAAAAGTTTCCAGGTGATGGTCCTGACCAAATTCCATCTTGGTCAGTATTTAAAGTTTTAATAAACGCTTACTTTAAATTCAATCAAAATGGTGGAACTAGTTTTTCTGGCGAATTTCAGGATTAACAAGACCTCTCTGGAAGTATCCTCAGACATGTACCCAGAGGAGTGACTACCTCATCAACTTGCTAATCAAGAGTAACTGTCACGTAAAGTTATCAGGACTTCAACACGCTACCACTCTAGCCATGGATGTCACACTGCGGTGGAGGCGCGGGGGGATACCCTTCTTAGACCATCTGAGCTATAGAGTCACATACGTAAGAGACTCACTGGCCCAGATACCATCTGGAGTTTGGTTAATAAATATTGCCGTAGGATGGGAAAGGTGTCAACCATTAAGAACGGTGGCAGCCGGGCGTTGGTGGCACACGCCTTTAATCCCAGCACTTGGGAGGCAGAGGCAGGCAGATCTCTGTGAGTTCGAGGCGAGCCTGGGCTACCAAGTGAGCTCCAGGAAAGGCGCAAAGCTACACAGAGAAACCCTGTCTCGAAAAACCAAAAAAAAAAAAAGAACAGTGGCATATCTACACTGTTTGATATGAAAAAAAATGTGTATATTGTTTGGCAGAAAAAAATAGCAAAAAGGATACATAACATAAAGCTGAAGGTTTAAAATCGTGTGCACACACACGTCTGTGTGTGTGTGTGTGTGTGTGTGTATGAGAGTTATTAGAAGGTCATTCACAAAAAGTGTTCGTGTGACTACTTCTGCGCCGTAGAATTACTATTCCCTACTTCCCATTACCGTTTTCTTATTTTATAATGGCCATGAAAGGGTTGGTTTCATTCTTGAAAACATTTTAAAAAGGAGGAGGAAGGTGAGGAGGAAGAAGGGAGTGGTGGAAGCTTTAAACACCCTCCAACTCCTCTGAAGTAGGAAAAAGCCCTCCAGGAATGATAGTCTATCACCAACACTTGTAAGAAAACACGCGGTTCCTTGCTCAACCTCAGTGCCTCTGATCCTTATTAACCTAGTTTTCCCCTTCCTTTCTTTTCCCAAGATAGGCATTTTATCTTAAAGATTCTCTTTTTAGAGCAGCATAATTCTGTTTGTCATAAACAGCTGCCTCATTAAATACCTGTATAATTTTTCCTCATTTGTCCTAGAATTTTTCAGTGGTCCTAACAATGCTGCAAATATTCAAGGAATTAAATGTGGCCTGCTCGCACTATGCTCAGAGGAACTATATATCCCGGGAAACAAGAGTGGGACAGAAAGTCTAGGTGCCCGTGTACCCCATAGTTATCATCACAGAATTAACCAGCAATCCACGACGGAATTGCTCTTTACAGTTTTTGATTGGGCATCTGGTCAGGAAGATTATTGGTTAGAATTCATTCACTGGCCTTCAAGTTATCTGCCATCTTAGTTCCAGGTCAGGCCCAAGCTGAGGCCCACCGCATAAAATGTTTAGCTTCCCCTAGCCTGGAATAAGCGTAGTGGGGTCAAAGACAGCAGCACTGGACTCACGTGGCGCTCACATCTGCCTCGCAAACTGAATACCATCGTGCAAATGTGGTACCAGCTTTGTTCCTTCCAGTGGTGTCTAGGAGTGCCGGGGATGAGCACAGGAAGAGTCTCAACCTCCTCCCATGGTCTGAGAAGGTGGACCAGGCAGGTGGCATGTTTAAGTATGAGCTGGTGAGCGAGGCTGAGAATACCAGGAGGGGTACACTGCTTCCCAAGTGTGTCTTTTGACCTGTCTGATGAGTGAGTGTTGATGAATGAGCCGATAAATACACACGGCCACCACTTGCCTCCTCTGTCCCATCCCCAGCCATGTGAGGTGGGTGGTGTGGAGGCCTGAATGAGAACAGCCTCCGTAGGCTCATAGATTTGAATAATCTCAGTTGTTGGAACTATTTGGGAAGGATTGGGAGATGTGGCCTTGCTAGATGAGGTGTGTGATTGGGAATGGGCTTTTGAGATTCATGTGCCATTCCCAGTGACTGCCTGTCTGCCTGCCTGTCTGTCTGCCTGTCTGTCTGTCTGCCTGTCTGCCTCCCTCCCTGCCTGTCTGCCTCCCTCCCTGCCTGCCTGCCTGCCTGCCTGCTTCCCTCCCTGCCTGCGCTCGACCCCTACCCCACCCCCACCACCTTATGTGTGAAGGTGTGAGCTCCCAACTGTTTCTTTGCTCCACCGTCATGAACCCAAACCCTCCGAATCTGTAAGCCAAATTAAACCATTTCTTTTATGGGTTGCCCTTGGTCATGGTGTTTTACACAACAATAAAAAAAGCAACTAAGACAAGTAGATAAGGAAAGTGAAATCTCCTAAGAGTCTTTTCAGTCCACACAGAATCCAGACCTCTCACACTGCCTGTGCCACCAGGAGGGTAGCAAAGTCCCCTGACATGGATGCCTATGAAGCCCTGGAGATGTTTCCGACCCATCCCTTTACCTATCTTCACCTGTTCCTGGCTCACCAGCCTTCTCCCTGAAATGTATCCTTTCCCCTGAGTGCCCGAGAAGCACCAACTCACAGAGTGGACAGCTCGCAGTGGGTCTAAAGCCAAGGGAAGCCAAGGACAGAGTGGAAGGAGGAGCTTAGTATACCAAGGGATGAGTTCTGTTTGCACAGCTCCAGAACCTGACCAAGGTCTGGGAGAGCGCTTCCAGAGAATTGTGGGGAATCTGACCACCACTTCTGCGCAGCTCCAAGCATCTCCTAGGAATTAGGGGGACAGGGTACCCCTGCTTAGACACCATAAACACTTGTCTGCCCCAGATTCCTGCACTACATTATGGAGTTCCCAGATGCCGAGCCTCCTAATACATGCTACTCAGCATCAGCCTCATTGGCATCGTGGCCAATTTTGATTCAACCACTGTCCAATGTCTGGACTTTTTTGAGTCAAATCCTGGAGGTCTTATAGAATCCTTTAGAACGACCAGTTGGTGCTGCTACGGATGATCTGGGCATCCCTGTCTGAGAGCATCAGTCTCTGTATTTCCTTTCCGATATATCTACCCAAAGGTTCAGTCTTTGTGTTGGCTCTGCATCCTCCTGTTACTTCCTTGGATTTTTGAGAACTTCCTTGCTTTCTCATGTGACATGATGTTCCGGGTCCAGCCTCAGTGTTCTCATCCCAGTCTTGAGATGCACTGTTTAAGAATCCTCGGGATCTGGGGATGCAGTTCACTGGTCGAGTGCTTGCATCACGTGAATGAAGCCCTGGGTTCCATCTTCAGCTTGACATAAACCCCTGGATGCGGTGGCATGTGTCTGTATAATCTCAGTACTTGGGAGGTGCAGGCAGAAAGATCAGAAGTTCAAAGCCATCCTCTGCTGCTTGGATACATATGGTAGGAGGGAGAAACACAGATCTTTCTTGCCATGATCTCATTATTCTTTTCCTTAAATTCGTCTTTTGAAGCCTGGACATCATCCTATGAGCCCTTAGGAGGTGTTTAATTCTGAGGCAGAGCCCTCAGAGAGCCCCTCTCTCCTTCCTACACTTGAGGACAACAGGAAGTGGACTCTAGTCAGCCACCGTCTAGTGTCACCTTGATCTCAGGCTTATGTCTTCATAAGTCTTGTTGTTAGGAGCCGCCCAGCTATGACAAGGTTGCGGAAGCCCACATAGACCAAGGCAGTTCTTAAACAAAAGGTGCTTGAGCATCTCACGCTGATGCTAATAAGGCAGATGTGGGCATTGTATAGTCCCCGGGTCATCAGTTTTCTCCTGACAGAGTCTGTTCCTAACAACACTGACTGACAGCTTTCCTGGGTTGCTGGACAGACTGACAGACACCCAGAGCAGCAGCAGTGCTGTGACTGAAAGCAGGGTTGCTGTCGACAGTGTGAGATTTTTTTTTTCCTATAGTGCTTTTCCCACCTCAGGGTGGTCTCTCACCAGAGACGTGAGTGTGAGCTGCTTTCAATTAATTTAGCACACAGTTTTCTTTCTGTTTCTCTGGTTCATTTTTTATTTTGATTTTCATGATTTATAGAACTTTTCTAATGTCATGTGTGGGAGTTCCCACTTGTAATCCCAGCATTTGAGAGGCTGAGGCAAGAGGATTGCTGAAAATTCTAAGCAAGCTTGGGCTAGCCTAGGCTACAGAGTGAGACCCAGTCTCTAAAACTAAAACCAAAAAAAAAAAAGTACAAAACCCCAAATCATATGCATACAACAAGGAAAACTGAGAGAGTGTTGCTCATGTGACCATCCCTGGCATGGGTGTCTTCCTTCTATGCTTCGACTGTTGTGTGGTAATCCTTCCCTTGTTTGTTTTTAAACATATGAACACATTAGACTGCATTCTAATGGCAGCCACCATCATCATTTGACTGTTCAGAAGTGGCATGGGGTGACTGAGCAGTAACAATACCAGAGGGTGAAGAATAATGGCTCCAGGTTAAGCCAAAATGATAGGCAGTGGAACAAGGTTGTGGGGTAGTAGAACCAAACAGCTGTCCGTACCGAAAAGACAACTCAAAAATCTTCGTTATAACTGGAGAGTCAACAGCAAAAGCTGACTTGAGGATTCCAGGATCACTGATCAGTGTGACTGATGTCACTAATGTGTTTACGAAATTTCAGGCCAGCAAACAAAGGAAGCGGATCTCAGGTGGGGCCTGGTCTGTGTGTCCCTGCCCTCCTCACCGGTCCCAGCAGCCAGATGGCTCCAGTAACACTTCTGTTACACAGGGCAAGCTTCAGGCACTGTAGTGACCCCAGGTAGCTGGCAGCTCCTTGTGGGGAGATAGCCTCAGGTCCGCTGAGGATGGCAATTCCCAGTGACCAACCCCAGGGTGAAAGAAGAACTGGGCACCAAAGCCCAGTGTGTCAAGCAAGCGTCAAAACAGCAGTGGCCGTTCTTGAAGCACTTGCTTTTGCAGGTACATGGCAGCCTATTCAAGGTTGTCCTTATACACGTGATGAACACCGTCACTGCAATGTGAGGGGTTTACACCCGCTTAGGAGGAACACGGTGACAGTGGTGTGTTTTTTACTCCGAGAAGGAAAGAGGTACCAAGCCAACACGCCAGGGTGTGTTTCGCACACCAGCCTTTGACATTTTGTTTCTTACTTGTTTGTTTCTCATCTGCATAAATATGACAGAGAGAGGGAGCTTCCTGCATGGCACACTGTTGTATCAGCATACAGTACAGTACCTGAAAATAAATATGGGTGGATTCAAAATCCAATGCAATCAAAAATACCTGGATAATTCATTTGTTTCTCTTATCAATATACTGTTTGCTTCCTATTCCTACTTTAAAAGAATAGTATGGAAAAATACAGAGTAGCAAAAAAGATGAAGAATGGAATATTTTGATATCTAGTGTCTCCAAACAATTGTCATCAAATAGCATGGCTAATGGTGAACTGTGTAAGAGGAAATGTATCTTCTAAAAATTCATACGTACTGTGCATCTGAAGTGAACCCCTGGGTCTCACCACAGAAACCGTACAGTGGAGCATCAGTCTTGCTTCCTGCTGCTGGACTGACTGGCTGTTTGCCATCTGTTTCCCCAGCTGAGAACAGCTCCATCAATGCCGAGACCACAAGGTCAGAAGTAAAACCCGAGGCAGAAAAGGGAGCTCTTTCGTGTTGGCTCTGAGAGACTCAAGCTGGCTTCTGCGCCCACGGCCCGTGGAGCACGTTCTCAGCCACTCCCCAAGACCCGCAGACATGCCCCCACCCTCTGGACCCACCAGGCACATGCTGATTCCCAAGCCCTTGACCCTTCTATTAGTCCCTCTTCTTCGTCACTTGATGCTTCCGCCTCTGGCTTTCACTCATCGTTGGTGGTAAAGACGCAGCACCTTCCATACATTCTATAAATCAAATCCATCTAGTTGCTTGGTCTGGTGGCTCAGCCCTGGGACTGGTACACACCAGGTCTGGTGTATCATTTTTGCTTTTAATCCTATTCAGTGTAACATGTTATCTCTGTTGATGGATTCCAAACTGCTTGGTGCTCACTCGCGCTCGCTCTCTCGCGCGCTCGCGCTCTCTCTCTCTCTCTCTCTCTCTCTCTCTCTCTCTCTCAACACTTCTAAAAAGAAAAGCAAGAACCTCTTCAAGCTTTTATACTCAGCATGATAAATAATTGACATTTCAAAGTCACCAAATAACAACATGGGCGTGCTGCATGAACTCAAAACAAAACGGCAGCACCAAAACCACTCCAGAATGATACTGACGTCACTCTGAGATGAGGGTGGAGTTTGCAGGCTCCTCCATAAGGTAGTTTTAGTGATGTCTAGGCAACTTCCTAAGTGAAAGTTAATGTATGTATGTGCGCTCGCTCTCTCTCTGTGTTTGTGCGTGCATGTCACATATGTTCAGGCCAGAGGCCAGCCTTGGGTGTCATTCCTCAGTGCCATTCGCCTTGTTTTTGAGGCAGTGTTTCTTTGTTGTCATGGAGCTTGCTGACCAGGCTGGAATGGATGGCCAGCAAGCAAGCCCCAAGGGTCTTCCTGTCTCTGCCTCCACAGCACTGGGGTTACAAGCACAGGCCACCATGCCCAGCCTTTTACACGAATTCCAGGATCAAACCCAGGTCCCCATGCTTGCATCATGCTGAGTTGTCCCCAGCCCCAGTACGTGGGACTTCTAGGAAGACAGTCATCAAGGGATGGAAATTTTCCTGGGCAATCTTCAGCTTGGAATCCCCGACTACATTAGTGGCTGTTAACGGTTGATTGTCTGGTTCATAAACATGACTTCAAATGTTCTGTCTGCTGTTTTCTCAGAAACTGTGCTTGGACGCTTGCTCCAGAGCTATCCATAGTGCCATCACTTGGGTAGCACATGAGAGGATCCCAGCATCACCTGCACTGGGATGTCATTGTCCCTCCATTTTAATGGTGTCCATATGAATGTGTGTGAGTGCTGTAGTTCAAAATATGAGTAGCACACTTGGACTCATTGGTCTAAGTCTGCTGGCAGAAGAAACTTATTCTGATTTAGCCATTTCAGCCCATGAAGATAAAGAATGGTTACTAACTTTTATGTGAAGAATGTCAGGATCTGGGCCGTCAAACCATATCGCAGTCACCAGTGTAGCTGAAGCAAATCGGGATGGTTTTGTTGGTGGTGTTTTTCCCACCATAAAAGCCGTTGCTTGTACTTTCAATTGGATTTTGGCTTTATTTTATTTATCTAATTTCTTTCAAATGTACCTCACACCAGCACTTTAAAACATCTAAGTATCAGAACTGTGTGCGAGCAGTAATGAATCTAAGTGGCAATACTCAGAATGTCTACAAAAGTGTTGGGTTTTGTTTTTATAAGAACGTGAAATATGGTCTTCGGTAATGAAAGCAATTATGCCCACACTAAGATAAATAAAAGAAATAAAATGCGTAGCACTAAAGTAACAAGGGAAATTACCAGAATAAATTTAAAATAAGACAAATCAGAAACAGAAAATGCCATTAAGTACTCGTAAAGATTCAAACTGGATTATGTCTCCCTCTCACATTCCCTATATTCTCTAATTCTTTCATCCATCTCTTTTTTATTTCTGGTTTGTTCAGGGCTCTGTTCTGTTTTGTTTTGTGATGGAGTCCCATGTATCCCAGGCTGGTCTTGAACTCACTGGACAAGCTTCAGCTTCTGGTCCTCCTGAGTGCTGGGACAACAAGTATGTGCTACCTTGTCGTTTACCCAGTGCTGGGATTCATGCACGCTGGACAAGACCTGCCAACTGAGCTACCTCCCCAGAATGACCCCACCTCTACTTGAAGCCCATTTAGAATTATATAAATTCTTAAAATCTAATCATTGTCATTACTTAATAGTTTGAAGCACTCCTTCCCCCCCCCCCGCCCCCGCCCAGACCTGGTATTACTGAAATATAACTTGAGGAAGTCTAATTTTAGGACCTATAAAGGCAGAATGGAGAGTTCCAGAAGTATCCAGTATGTAGCCCTCACCAACTTGCGCACCTACAAATCATGTGGACCAGGAATCTCTTACAAGAAACTTCTCTGGCCACAACACTCGGCACCCTGCTGCCTGCTTTCTCTTGGGGAGTAGATCCGCTGGCACTCCCCTCTGGCCAGATTGACGTGGGAATCGTGTCCATACAGGGTCCCTTGTCCTGCATGCTAACTGGACACGGTCATGTTCATTCAGTCAGACCGATGGATAAACATAGTAAAAGGGAACACATTCACCGGCATTCTTCCCTCCCTGTCTCTTCTCTGACTTTAACTGGCTGAGATATTGAGAGTAGCAGGATGATGGGAGGGTCACCCGAGAACCTTTCCTCTCTGAGCTAACTCTCCTGTTGACCATCTACGTTAAGTGTGTTGTGGGAGAGCTTGCTGGATGGTGGAATACCCTTGTAGTTTTAAAGCTTTTATACATATTTTTTTTTATGTTGAGTGTGTTCTCTTTTGTACCCTCCACCCTCCCTTTCCATCCACTCCCATTGGTCCCTTTGAGGGTCCTCCTATACAGGTGTATGTTTGTATTTATCATATTCCTTCAATATTATCATCTCCAGTCATGTCAATTTTCCTACAAACAATGTAACAATATAGCATCATTGCTTATGGTTTAAAAAATCCATTAAATGTACATACACATACATACATACACACATATATGTATATATTCCCTTTGAAATACCCTATTATAGACATGTGTAATCAGAGCCATCCATTCAGAGACTGGTCAGTAACAAAAGAATTCCAAAGAGGAAGACAAGCTTCCAAAAACAATGTTCTCAAATTCTTAAGAAAATGTTGACATCATAAAAATGTAGAAATTAGAAAGATGTGTGTCTTGGCTGTTTCGTGACTGCCTTCTCTTCCTGGTCCTCAGTATCCCCTGTCAACTCCCAAATAAGCACGGAAAAGCATTTGCCTCAGTAGATTTGCACCACCGTGCAGACAGTCAAGTGTCACATAAAGAAGAGGTGGAGGAAAAGACCTTGAGACCTGGGGATCTGGGCACCATGGGGAAGGGGAGGGGCAGAGCTTTCAATGAAGGGAGTTGAGAACTGACTGCTGCTGGGCAGAACTGTGCCCTGAGTTTGGGTTTGTCAGACAGAGTGAGACAAGGTTGTTGAAAGAACTCTTGGTGACTGTGATGATGCCGTTGTCTGATAGGTGAGCTCCTGCCCAGGTGAGCCATCTCTCGTCCTATTCAGAGATGGCTACGAAGATGAGCAAACTGTCTGGTTAAATTATATCCAGGAATTTCTCTAAGCCAACAGCAAGGTTATTTATTGCTTTACAAGCTTATATTCCAGGGAAGAATTTTTTCTGGAACAAATAATTAGGTCTCGGTGGTGTTGGTTCTCAGCCGCTACAGTGAGGCGGGGTGGATGCGGGTGTCTCCGGTTCTCCTCTGCACCCGCACAGCTGCGCCGTACCCCCCAAACACTCCAGCTTCCGCCTCTAGGCCTTCAATTCCAGCTGCACCTCTTGTTTCCTGTTTGATTGTGCTCTGCTCTCTTGCTTCTCTCTGCATTTAGGTGGTTGGTTGATAGGCCTGTTATCTCTTCAAGCCATCTCCAGGAAGGCAGAATCCCTGCCTGACTCATTTTTGCTTTCTCTATTGCCCCTGGCCTCTTGCATTGTAAACACATACTGAAAGGTTGTTCAAAAAGAGATTTGAATGAGTTTCTAGGCAGATTTACCTCCCGCCGATAACCGTCACATTTATTTATTTGTGAAATGAAAAGTTAGTGCTTATGTCTTTATATCTATGAGGCTGATTCTTCTTCGGTGCCTCATTGGAAGACAGGTCATCCCCTAGCCACAGGGAGGTGATGCAAAGACATTTAGATTCACAGAGCAGCTGTGAAAAACCAGAAAATATCAATCTGCATGATTCTCATCTGAATGATGAAGTCAGCAACATGTGCCCTGGAACATGTTGCTTTGAACCCCTGGAGGAGCTATCTGTGCTTTTTGGGTAAGAATTGCTTCAAGAAGTTGAATAAATATTTATAGCTTCTGTCAGCTTATTTTGGAAATGTTCATGGTTGTGGTACCCAGATAAGCCATACCTGGTGCTTGGGGGTTACACTACAAGGTCTCCTTCTTCAAACTAAATTCATGCTCGTACAGTTCAGTGGTTAAAAGTATGCTCAGAGCTATAATTTATTGGATTTTTCTAGATTTATTATATATACCTTCATTTATGAAATCACAAACATCAGTGCTTAATATACCTGAATCTGAACCCTTTCAAAGGTTATTTTTTACATAATAAAAACTGTACAATTTTGAATTGTCATGAGAAGTTAGAAACACCCACTTAGATATAGAAAATAATGTGATGAGCACCTGTGTTCACACTCTTGTCTTTGATAACTCCCAGGTTCCTTGGTCTGTCTTTGCTTCTGCTTAATCCTCTTTAACATAAAGGTGAAAGGGCTGGCAGATGGGTCCGCTAGCAAAGCGGTTCACAAACCTGCTGATTTGAGTATTATCCCTAGAATCCACATAACTGACTCTACGGGGTTGTCCTCTGACCCCTACACTGCACCATGGTGTACACACACACACACACACACACACACACACACACACACACACACACTAAAATGAGGATAAGAAAGCCCCACTTTTCATGCATTGTTATTAGGATTGAATGCATTATGTACATGTACTAAGGGGAGTGGATGCTTTGTGCTCACCATTTACTTTTGCTTTTGAAAATTGTATTTTACTTGAAAGGCAGAAGGCTTCAACTTCCCTACTCTACTTTCTCCTCTGCCTGAATCTGAGGGATCCTAAAGTGGTGTTTTCACTCTCGACATGGTGCTGCTCTCACAGTGTGGGTACCCATGCTGTTTAGTTTTTTTACACACACATAAATGTTATGGGTAGGTTGTTACAGCTTGTTTACTCCACTTTATGTTTTTGACATTTATCTATTTTGATACATTTTACTCTAACTCATATTAACTCTGTTCCCCAAAGCCTTTGCTTACATGTCATTTTCTCAACAAGAAATCTGTTTCCTAACACTTTTTTTCTAAGTATCTGTGTATGTATGTACGAGTATTGCTACATGTGTGGGTTCATGAGGAGTCCAGCAGAGGGCGTCAGATGCCCTGGAGCTAGCTTTACATGTAGTTGGGTCACATGGCACGGGTGTTGGGAACCAAACAAGTCCTTTGCAAGAGCAGCAGCAAAACACTTAAGCACTGAGCTATCTCACCAGCTCCTCAGTAAGAACACTTGCACACCTTCTCCTACCCTGCACTGGTCCCTAGAACAAGTATTTCACTTTTTCTTCTACATTTTGCTCACCATCTCCTAAAATTACATTACATATATACCTATAGGCTCCGGGGATCTAACTCAGTAGTATCTACCTGGTGTATGAGCCCTGGGTTCAGTTCCCAGCACTGCAAGGACAATGTTCCTGTCCACTGACCTGCTTTGTCTCTTTCTCCTTTAGAGCACATGTCCCACCGGGAACAGCTGACTGTTTCCATTTTTCCCACTGATATAATCCAGGTCCTTTAGCGATGCTGGCACTAAGTGGCTGATGCATAGGATTTGTTGAATGGTTTTCTCCTCTATTCACAGACAGTGCTGATGTCTCCTTTTGTGGTTGCCCTTATTACAAAACAATGTTTCAGTGCAACCTCTTCATGTGCAACTATGCATTTCCCTCGTTTGTGTATCCAGGAATGAATTGCTAGGTGAAAGGTGTCTACTCCAAGGCTCTTCACTGGTTTAGGATAGATCTTGAGATCTGTCAAGTGCTGGCTATTGAAAAGGAATGAATAAATCTTTTCAATGTAAACATGAAACTATCAGCAGAGAAGAACTATTAAGATAGGCTTGGCTTTATTGACCAAAGTAGCAATGCTTTGCATATGATTAAGCAAAGTCCTCCTGTTGCTTTTTAATGCAACTGCTTAGTCTAGACACCTCAGTGACTTTTCTAGATTCTGTTGAGTCGCACTCTCATCTAAATCAGAAATGGCCATTTCAGCCAAGTGCATGGAGACCCTAATCAACCTGACCTACCTGCATTTACAAGGCACCCATGGGCTCAGATATGGCCTACCTATGCAGCCTGCCCCACCCACCCATGCAGCCTGCTCCACCCATGCAGCCTGCCCCATGCAGCATGCCGCATGCTGGTTTGCTGACTTTGATCACATCAGATCCCCACTTATTTTTCATGTCATTTTATTGTTAGCTGGATTCCTTTTCAAAGTTGTCCTTAAGGGAAGAATAGACGGTAACCGTCATTGCCAAGCCTGCGTCAGGCATTCTAAGCTGTAGCCAAGAGAGAAATTCATCCTCAAAGCATTCCACACCACACAGCAGCGATCTGCAAATTGCAGATTATTTGTATCATGTGGCCGGTGCCATTTCCATTTTTATCCCAAGCCTGAGAGCACACGATTTTCCATTGAACCCAGAGGATCTCACAATTGCTCCTGTGATGATCTGCAAGGAAATGAAAGGGGTGGGGGAGTAGGGATTGAAGGCTCATACAGTTTTTAAGTTTTCAATGGAATGTATTTTCCCAATGAGTTTAGCCTTCTTTCCAGCACGGTGATTGAGGAAAGTCAGCAGAGGCTTTCTGAAGAGCTGTGGTTGGGTTAATCCCTCCAGGTTCTGTTCCTTCCTTGGGTTGTTGTTTTTTAAGTGATCAGTGATTCTGTGGGAATGAGTGAAGAGTTTTCAGTGAAGTCCACAGAGGGGCTTCCAAGCTAGATGACTTAAGGGGCTGCGGCGTGAGAGCGAAATGCAAGGATGTGGG
>CABHPH010153744.1:14004-25326 GCA_902168325.1 Peromyscus nudipes
GGTAGGTAGATAGATAGATAGATAGATAGATAGATAGATAGATAGATAGATAGATAGATGATAGATAGATAGATAACAACTCCTGCATCTAAAATTCAGAGATCATAATGGGTGTGTAAAAACAGTCTAAGTGAGAGAGCAGGGAGAAAACGGGGAAATGTACTGTGAGATTACGTCTCCTAGAAATGTCAGGCAAGCTATACCCATGATATAGCAACAATAATGATGCCTAAACAAGACCTAAACAATAAGAGTATCAATAGACATGCTAACACAGAAGAAGGGAAATCTCATGGTGTCCTCCCCTTAGACAAAGAACTATAGACTGCCGAGAGAGGAAGAACTAGTTCACCTAATTGCTTATCCAATACAAAGTGGTCAGGACTGAAATCATATACACAAAGTCACATTAAATGGACTTGGCAGGTTACACAAACACACACACACACACACACACAGTATGTTAAATACTTACATACATTTAACAATAATAATCAAAGAAAGAGAGGCCATCCATTTGAGAGGGGATGGAGCGAAATAGGGTAGGCATTTTGGGGAGGTCAGGGAAGGGGGGAAGTGATGCAACCATATAACTTTTAATAAAAACTGAAGATAACTTTTTGTTGTTGTTGTTTTTCGAGACAGGGTTTCTCTGTGTAGCTTTGCGCCTTTCCTGGAACTCACTTGGTAGCCCAGGCTGGCCTCGAACTCACAGAGATCCGCCTGGCTCTGCCTCCCGAGTGCTGGGATTAAAGGCGTGTGCCACCACCGCCCGGCGAAAATAACTTTTAATAAAAACTGAAATCCACCATGGGCTGCTGGCTTCCGACGAAAGCCAAATGCATGTGAATTCAGGAAATGGCATGTTTATTTACTTAAGTGGGATTCATATACCCATTAAACTATAAAATATGGAATCGCTGCTACTAAGTGGTAATTTTTATATATATGCTCTTCAATTTCTTGGTTTCAAACAATATAAACTCTTTTATTCCAAGATCTCTTTCAGAATTTTCTAAATGCATTCTAACTTCTATTCTCTATTTACTATGGAAGGAGGAGCTATTTTTTTTTTCTTTTTGGAATTTTTTTCCACAGTTTTTTTCTTACACTCTGTATATATTGGGAGGGCATCTCAAATTATAAAGTCTGGGCTTTTCTACAGAGACTACTCACGTTACTGGTCCTGATGAGAGAGAGCCAGAAGATAATGGCTATCCAGTATGCTGTGCTTCTCTGCATTAGTCACAGAGTGTAAAAAGGAAGAGCATTGAGTATTGGATGTCTGCCTACTGCTGATAGCATTAAGCCTGCCTTTAAACATAATGTCAAGATCCCTGGCAATCAGCACCTAAACCTTCTGAACTCTTTCCAAGCCTGGGCATAGAAGTATGGTAAGATCAACATAGTGGTCTGAGGGCTGCTATTACCCATTAAGGAAGTTCCAACTGAATGACACCAGCACCCCTGTATGGATAAGTCCCAGAGCTTTAGTAGAATTAAAGAAAGAAGAAGAAAATGTGAGAAAAACATATGAAAGAATCAAAGAAAACAAAGAGCAAACCAGGAGATGTCCCCCATTATTCACAAAGAACAAGTCCCACTGAGACCACAACATCCTCCCTGTATCTGCTGTTGTAGTCCTTGGGACCATGACAACTGATCAAGGTGGCCTACCTCCTTCAAGGATGTCACTGAGGTTCTGAAAGCTTGTGATGATGCTCTAGGAGCTTCTATCTGGTCAGTTACATCTATACTGTCAAACCTGGTTGATTGGAATCATGACTGGGATCATTGCCGTGTATGAGTCTACGAATTTTTTTCTTCACAGCTATCTTAAACCTCTTTCCTCTCCTAACTTGGCAAGTAGTAATAAATAAAAGCAGTTGAGGAGAAAGAGACAATCGTATTCATTATGCTTAGATAGAAAAGAAAGAATCATTTGGGAAAACATGAGTTTGAAACTAATTCAAAAATATTTGAACTTGTTTCCAGATTCCATAAATTTTCAGGTTGAAAAGTTAGTTTCTTTCTCTATGATTCTGGGAAGTGATTACAAATTGAACCAGCACTGTCCTTTGCCTTTTGCTCAATATAGAGCCTACTTAAGGACATGTATACCCTCTTCAGCATCATCTACTTGTTTCCACATGCTTTAGCTTGCCCTGGTATCCTGAAGTGTGGTGTTTTTGGACTCTGATACTGTACAGAATTAACTCATGCACCAGGCTCATAGCTTAGAAGTTCCCCAATCTGATACTGTAGTCAGATTCTCTGCTGACAATCACTGATTTTGTCTGCAATTTCTTCCTATCAAAATTGGGGGAATTCATTTCTTCAGATACAGAAGCTGGCTGGGGGTGTGTTTTGACTTCTTCAGGTTGCTTTCAATCATGATTTCCATCAAGAAAGAAAGCTTTTATTTTATTTTGTTTTATTTTATTTTAATTGAGACAAAGTTTTACTATGTAGCCCTGCTGACCTAGTACTTGTTATGTAGACCAGGATGGTCTTGAATTCAGAAAAAAACTGACTGGCTCTGTTTCACAAGTGCTGGGAATAAAAGCATGTGCCACCATGCCAAGTTGAAATATTTATAATTAAATGAACTCTTGCCTCCCACATGCTGTGTTTTTGCCAATCAATTTTCTGTCGTATGTACTGCACTCCTAAGACATTTCCAGTGCAAGGGTCCGCTAATCCTTGCAGATGAACTTGCTTCTCAGATTTTCTGATTGCTATTTCTGTTATTCTTTTCTCTGATAATTTTGGTTTTTACATAGTGAGTTTTATCTGCCACTGTGAGCTGAAAATTGAGGGTTGATAAAGCTTCTGAGGGTGCCACTGAGGCCAATAGAGAGTCTACAAAGCACACAAATATAACTACTTCATGGCATTCCATCTTTTCTGCAGGTGGACTGACTTACCCCATCTCTTTCAGCACATAATAGAGAAGTTAATATTAAACAATCGTTAACTTAGTATAATAGAATATTATGTGCTCTGAGAGCTCTATGGAGTCTCTCCATGCACACTATACCCACTATTCTATTACTTATACATTGTGGCATCATTACTCCATGGTGATAGGAAGAAATGATTATGGAGTGTGCCAGCTCTTATTGTAATAACCTGGTAACTAAGACTTACTTGCTTTTGTAGGGCTCCTGTGCTATATGTGCAAATTATATATGCACATTACATATGCACATTAGACCTTGGTCAGTGCAAGTAGCAAGAGAACGTGAGAGAAATATGTTTAGATGGTCTCTAGGAAAGGACCTGAAGTACAGATAACATTGTGACATTTAGGTAAGTGTATAACAATCTGTGATCTGGTGGGGAGAGTACCACACCTTGTCATTTTTCAGAAAGTATTTTCAGTTTCATAAAGTGAATAGCAGAACCAGCTTCCAACCACTAACTCAACATGACTGAAAACAAAGTCCAACTTCTACAAGCAAGAACCAGCTACAGCACATCTACCCACATCACTCTGGATTCCTCCATTTTGTCTTCAGTTCTTTATTTCGAAACATCATGGTCAATTATAACTAAATGGAGGTGACTTGTACATTGTAGAGTCTTGGGAATTCTCCCAGAACAGGATATCTGTCTGTATAAGTGAGCTCCCTTTTTTCAGACAGACCACCTTAACTGCTACCTCTGTTCTCACTAAATGTTCAACTTGAGCCCAATAGCAACAGTTTCAATCACAGATCCCAGTAATGCTATCTGTCCAATAACAAGGAATCCTGTATTAAGTCATTCTGCAAGACACCAAGTCTGGGTAACTTTATAAGGAACATGGGGTACATTTACTATAGTTGTGGAGGTTGGATGGTTAAATGATACTCACATGGTTATGGCTTCATTGTTGGTAAATCCCTATGCTGGAGTAAAATTCACCTGGGAAGAAACAGAGACTACACCTTTGTGCCTATTCTGGCTCCTGGTTCCTATAAAGTCACTGGTATTCAATTGCAGAGAATCTACTAACCTCACCTAAACCAACCATCCCCCAAAGACCTTATCTGTAATCACTATAATTGAATTACATGCCACCCTCTTAATATCTCACAGAGGATATTAAAATTGAACATGTGAATTCTTAGGGAAGGACACACTCAAACTGTATCTAACCCACAGTAGCTTTTGAAAAATGATAGGACAAAAATCAGAAAGGATAGAATTTATCGTCTTTTCATATTTTAGAACAAATATCTGAAAAATAAGTTCATTACCTTGCTTCTTACAATAGCATATAAAATAGATCACTTCATAGCACTGAGATCTCAGAAGTCCTGATAGAAAGGAGGGTATAGAATATCAATGTTTTGGCTACCATTTGTAATGAAATAATCTAGCATGTACTTACACATCTGAGTTTCATAGTCAGTAGCCTAATTGAGGTATCAGCTGCTTTTGCGTAAGTTATACTGACCCTCTCCAAAAACAGTTGAGTACCGAGTTTCTCTTGGATGTTATCTAAATTAAAAGCAAATCAACAAGAAGAGAACTTGTGAGCTGGCAATTTAATAGGTTTAGTGGAACTTTAAGTCAACTAATTATACAAATGCAAGCCATCTGGTAAAACAAAAATGCAGGACGGAAAAAAAAATGTTTAAGATCTTAACTTCCCGAGTCACAGATCTGTGTTTCAATCCCCACCTCTGTTCATATCAGCTGTCTTACATTGAGCAAATTAGGGAACATCTGTTGGCAGAGGCTGCTAGTTAATCATCCCAATTACTTTGAGTTCTTCGAGGGTCCTGACTAGACTGCATCTCTCAGCCCTTCTTGCTGTTAATTGTAGCCATCTGAACTGCTCTTGCCAAAACACGAACAGAGAAGTAGTAAGTGCACTTGAGGACTGAGGCTTTCTAAGCAGGCATTTCTTCTCTATTTGTCTTAAGTGCAGGCTGAGTTGAGGGACAAGGAAAAATAGATGATGAACAACTAATTGGAAGACAGTAACTTGGAACTATTGCTCAAGGACCAGTTCCTAGGTAAGAATGAGAGGCTCTGAGAGTAAAGTAGTTTGGGTTGATTTCTCAAAATACACTGAGCAAACGAAAGCTGTATGGTTTACTTCAAATGAAAAGAAAAGCCAGTTGGAGTTGGAACAAGGATGGGAGATGGTAATTGATGAAATTCACTAAAATTCATTTATAAACATGTATGAAACTGCATATAATAATAATCATATCAAATTAAACACTTAGCAAATCTTTAGCAAAGTGAATTCCACACAGCTATATGTTGTGGGTTGTTTTTGCTCTTTTACTCTTTGGGAGGCCTGCCACCCAGCTCCCAAATAAATTGCCCATGGAGGCTTATTCTTAATTATAAATGCCGGGCCTTAGCTTGGCTTGTTTCTTGCAAGCTTTCCTTAACTTTAAATTATCCCATCTAGTTTTGCCCCTGGGCTTTTACCTTTTTCTTACATCTG
The DNA here is from genome assembly GCA_902168325.1 of Peromyscus nudipes. NCBI lineage: Eukaryota > Metazoa > Chordata > Mammalia > Rodentia > Cricetidae > Peromyscus > Peromyscus nudipes. The sequence goes on from CABHPH010153744.1 coordinate 19,457, forward strand.
TATATCTTACTTTCACTCTTACTCCATGACTGGCTGAGTGGCTGGCCCCTAACGTCCTCCTCTCCTGTTGTCTTGCTCTTCTTCTTTCTTCTCCCAAATTTCTCCTTCTATTCATTCTCTCTGCCTGCCATCCCTGCCTATCCTTTCTCTTGCCTTGCTATTTGCTGTTCATCTCTTCATTAGACCATTAGGTGTTGTAGACAGTCACAGTAACACAGCTTCACAGAGTTAAACAAATGCAACAGAAAAGAATGCAACACACCTTTGCATCATTAAAGCCAATGTTCCACACCATAAACAAATGTAACACATCTTAAAATAACATTATGCAACAGTTATATTATAATCCCATGCCACCTTTGTCTTATGATTTTTGTTAGTCGTCATCTTTCTATCATCATAATGGATCATCACAAATCTAGCAGATTAAAAGCAATTTATTATCTCCCCATTTTGTCTGGGACAATACAGCTTAGGTGATGTCCTCTAGCCCAGGTTATCCAAAAGGCTGATCAATTAGCAGATTGGGCTGAATTCATTTTTAGAGAATGATTCTAAGAGAGTCAATCAGTCCCTTGTATTTGTCACTATTTCTTCACAGCTTCTATCTCCTAGAAACATCTCTTTAGTCCTTGCTGGTTGTACTCACAGGTCTCACCATGGGCACCAAGTTTTCCTCATGCTCAGAATCTGCCTTCCTTTTCAGCAGCCTCTTTTATTTTACCAAATCTACTTGGGATTTCTATTGCTGTGAGAAAACACAACCTGGGAAGGAGTCTATTTTTAATCTCACATTGCCGAGTAACAGTCCATTATGAACGGATGTCAGGGCAGGAACTGAAGACAGTCACCTGGATGCAGGAACTGATGGCTCCTTATTGGCTTGCTCCACAAAGCCTGCTTAGCTCACTTTCTTACATTACCCCATACTATCACCACTCCCAGTGGAGTTGCCCCCCCCCATATAAATTATTAATCAAGAAAATGCGCTGTAAACTTGTCTATGGGCAATCTGATGGAGGCATTTTTGCAGTTAAATGTCCTCTTCCGAGATCACTCTAGCTTGTGTCAAGTTGGAAACCAAAACCAAAAACCAACCAGGAAAGCATCTGACTTCAACTGGACAAAACAACCCAAAAAAAAAAACCCACAACCCATCAAAATGCAGTTTTCATGGAGCCCAGTCCTAGTGAATACATCTACAATGCAACTCCATAGATCTTAGCATAAGAGATCAACGCAGAATAGGGGCAGAAAATTATAAGAGCCAGAGATTGTGTCTCCTAGGAATGCCAGAAGCTTCATTCATAAAGTCTCAACAGCATGACTTCTTAAACATGAGCTTAACAAGGATAGCAATAATGAACATGCAACTGTGTCTGTGTGTGTGTGTGTGTATGTGTGTGTGCGTGTGTGTTTGTGTGTGTGTGTGTGTGAGAGAGAGAGAGAGAGAGAGAGCGAGAGAGAGAGAGAGAGAGAGAGAGAGAGAGAGAGAGAGCGAGAGAGATAGAGAGAGAGAGAGGGAGAGGCATGGGTCAGAAGGCCTTAACCCCATATGGAGAACTATGGGGAACTAAAGAAGGCTGAAAGCAGGAAAAATAATCTTCCTTAGAGAATAGCATACCTATTGGTTATCAGTCAGTCCAGAAACATTTACATACAAGAACACAGACTGAATCATTGTACAGACTGAGCAGGTTGTACATATGTGTTTAAGAATATATATAACAATTCATTTTTTTTAAAAGGCCATGAGTTTGAAAGAGAGCAAGGAGAGGTACATGGAAGCATTGGCAGAGTGAGGAAGAGGGAACTGGTGTAATTAATTATAATCTCAAAATATTAAAAGAAAACTTTAATTTTAGTTTTAACAATGACCTACTACTTTTATGGCTCCTGTAATCAGCTTGGGCTCTCCTTGATAATCCAGGATTATCTACCTGTTTTGAGCTTTACAATTTTGAGCTCTTCCTCATCTCTGTTCAAATTGTTCTTGATGTTTCTTATCTCAGGGTCAGGGTGTTCAACAAGTCCCCTCAGCCTTTGGTAATGGGGCGCTATTATATTTTCACCATAGCACCTTAGAGTCTCTTTCAAAATTGCCACGGGAAGCATCAGATTCTTATCATTCAAAATGCTGCGTGCTTTAGAATTCACCGTATTTCAGCTACCCTTCCCCTGTAACAGTCATGCTACTGGAAGCTTTTCCATTTAATTCCTAAAGATGTTGAGGTATTTTCTTGAGGGTTATTTTTGTCCTTAACAGGTATTCTGTATTTGGTTAATTTTTTTCCTTCTTTATTATCTCTGGAGACTTTCAAAGGGTAACATAGTTTTTCCCATTTAGTACCAAACACATTATACCATGCATAGCACATACATTCTCAGAGAAACGATGCTCTATACATATAGTGGTGATGATAATGATAATTCACAGTTTTCTGTAACATGTAAGAATTTCTCTGTGAAAAGATTTGTTACTGAAAGGTGGACAGAATGAGGGATAGAATTAAGAGAAGGGGGAAAGCTGGTAGAAATGTGTAAACATTTTATTGTATCAAGCAACCTTATGAAAACGTGGCCTTATTATTTAAATTGTTGGTGAACAGAGACATCAACTTAAACTTCTGGTCTGAAACCTTTGGCAGCAGCGACCTTTATATTAAAGTCCTCAAGTCTGTGTATAAGCAAAATGATTGTGTTGTACATTTGTATGAAATGCTTCTGCTGAGACTAGACTACTATTGTAATAAATTATCTTGCCAAATGTACCAATATTTTGACCCTTGTATATTAAACATCACAAGCTGTAAATTGTGATTTTGCTTATAAATTAACATTTTAATAAACATGCTTCAACCATTTTTAGGTAATTTATGGATGTTGAAATTAATAGAAGTTGGTAGTGTTTTCACAAGGAAAAGAATCAAATTAATTTCAGTTCTGGGTTAATTTCACTAGCACATCAGTTCAGTACTTTTAAGTCCTCAGACTTAAGAAATGGGTACTAACTCATACAGTTAATGCAAAATAATCATTTAGTGTATGTAAAGTTCATATACCCATGCCTCAAGAATATACATTTGGATTTTAAAAACAAACAACTTTTTATAATTACTAAATTATAGTTTAATTCACAAATAAATATTGTCTGTATTTCAATGCAAACCATCATGTTCTGAAATGAATACTTATTTTACATTAGATAAAATAAGTTAATTAGCCTATACAATAACTCATATGTTTATTTTTTTATGGTGAGGACTTAAAAATCTATTCTTTGAAAAAATTTTCAAGTGTATATGACTTTCTTGTGATCTATAGTAATCACGTACATTTTTAAAATGTATTCTTCCTGTTTAATTCAAGTTCTTATAGCCACTGACCAACGTTTCCCCAATCCCACCTTGCAGCCTCACCCAAACTACCTTCTACTTCAAAGACAAACATTTTAGATTGCACATCTGAATGAAATTATTAAATATTTCCATTCACGCCTTATTGCATATTGTATAACTTTTTCCAATGAGGAATAATAATTAAGTCACAGATCTATATCAATTAAACAATATTATGTTGCACTGAGTAGAGAAATGAAATCAAATAATAATTCTATTGTTCGTGAGGAGAAGTAAAAACTGGCCTGTCGTTCAAAGGTTTCCTTTCACTCAAGTGCTGGCTGGATTAAGCAAGGAAAGGGCAAGTAGTAAAGGGTTAAAAGAAGTACAAAAGCCAACAGAAGTTAATGTGTTTTTCTTATTTTGTAACTGCCTTTGCTTGAGAAACATAGCTAACCTCACCCAGTTAACACTCTTCATAATTTTTGATAAGGGATATATGATACTTGGCTTGTTTTCTTTCAAATAACTGAGTTTTCTTTTTTATTAAGAAATATTTTTGGGTTGGGGATTTAGCTCAGTGGTAGAGCGCTTGCCTAGCAAGCGCAAGGCCCTGGGTTCGGTCCTCAGCCCCAGAAAAAAAAAAAAGAAAAAAAAAGAAATATTTTTATTCATTTTACATACCAATCACAGATCCTCCTCTTCCCTCCTCTTGCCCCTCCAGCCTTCCCTCCCCCCAACACACCCCCTATTCCCTCCCACAAGAAAGTAAACCTTCCCATGGGGAGTCAGCAGAGCCTGGTACTTTCAGTAGAGGCAGATCCAACACACACTCCCACCCCTCTCCCACTCTCACCCCCCAAACCCCAGCCTCAAGGCTGTGTGAAGTGTCCCACCATAGGTAGTGGGCTCCAAAAACTCACTCATGCACCAGGGATGGATCCTGATCTTACTGCCTGGGGGCCCCTTAAGCAGATCAAGCTATACAACTGTCTCACTTATACAGAGGGCCCAGTCCAGTCCTGCAGAGGCTCCACAGCTGTTGGTCTAAATTTCATGAATTTCCACTAGTTTGGTTTGGTTGTCTCTGTAGATTTCCCCCATCATGACCTTGATGCCCCTTGCTCATAGAATCCCTCTTCTCTCTCTTCAACTGGATTCCTGGAGCTCGGCCTGGTGTTTGGCTGTGAATCTCTGAATCAGCTTCCATCAGTTACTGGAAAAAGGCTCTATGATGACAGTTATCGAATATCTAAGTTTTCTTATACTTATCCCCTCATTGATTTAGCTCTAAACTAAGGTGCAAGATTCTGTAAATGGTCAAATCAAAATGTATTAGCAAGACATTCATCCCTTTCATGATTTTAGGACATTGAAAGCCCTTTCTCCAGCAGCAATATTCCATTACATCTTCAAGTACAGAGTAGCTCATTATCTACTTACAAATGGCTTCATCTTTCTTCTGAAATCGTCTAAAAGGCAGCTCTGTTTTACACACTATTCTGAATTTAAGAAACTCTGATGACTGATTTCTTTAAGAAGCACGTGTAAGTTTGAAAGTTACATTGGCCCTTTTTTCTTTTATTGACTCTGATTGTCAGGGGACATTTGTAATGATTACATTTTTGTAAGGACAGAAGCCCTAAGACACATAAATCACAATGTAACTTTGAAGACTAGGAGAGATGGTGACATGCAAGAAGCATGCTCTCCGCCCCCAACTGGCTGGCAGTGTAGCACAGGAGAGGAAATAATGGAATGTCACAAAAGGGGAAGGACTTTGATCCCCTCCAACAGTTTCTGTAGTGTCAAGGGTCACCTAATTCTAAAGAGAAAATGTGAACAGTTCAAGTGTGTAAGTGAAACCCAGACTTTTTACATCTGGCGATCACTTTGCAGGAAAGATATTTTCCTTTTGCTATTCTCTTTCTACATAAGATAAAATTTCATGTAAACTTTAAAACCTTTAAACATCCTAAGCGCATCGTGTTCTCATTTTCTTCTTTCTCCTCCCTTCCATGTGTTCCTTTTATTTTTCAGATATTCCCACACGCCTTACATAAACTGTCGAGGACAGAGGTTATATAATCGCATTACTTCTAAATGCCATGCTGTCATTGTTCTGTGTTTATGCTTGGTGCATTTTTAAACTACCAGCCGGAATTACCTCGCTCTTTTACGTGCTAATGCATGCATATTTCTCATTCCCTTCACACTTCTACCACATGATTCTTGGGCCCCCAGAGCAGACTCTCAGTATGAATCATTTTGTATGTTATCTTGTTAAAATAACTTTAGATGCCATGAACACCAAAAGGTAAGTGTCTGCTCACACTTAGTCTCGCCCTTTAAAAGTAGGGAAAAACTCAACACAGAACCCGGTTCATCATTTTGCTAATGGATGATCTTGAATCACCTGTGCATTATATTCCAGGCAAATCTCTTTACTAAAATTTACAAACACCTTCTAATTCAATTATGGTATTTTCTGCTTTGCTGAGAAATTTTTCATTCTTTTACTAAGAAATATTT